>KN838689.1:6818-100690 GCA_000827195.1 Laccaria amethystina LaAM-08-1
GATTCTTGCTATATTTCTTTGGTTGTAACGAGGTAACTTGGTATGCTCTATGCCTGGGCCTGGCATAAGTCAGATTGGGCCAGCATGCTTAAGTCCGTACCCGGCCCAGTGAGTTACTTAGCTCGGTCGGGGATTTTATCAAATATTGGGCCAGCATGTTTAGGTCGGTTGTAACCGGCGCTAGGTCTATTGCCCGGCCTGGTGTATGTTTTTAGCTCGGTCCGGCATTAAATTGCATTCTGCTGGCCAACCCACTAACGAGAATTTGGGCCCTCGGCCGACTCACCAACACAGAACTTTCAAAACTGTCAGCTGACCTAGTACAACCATTACTTAAACTTTGGACATCAGCCGATACAGGACATTGGCTGGTTGTCAACTGTGCCAAAAGTCTTCGGCCAACCCTTCTTTACCTTCATAGCCGGGCTCACATTGGCCCACCTATCAATGTTGGGTTACCCTGTCCCATCGGCCCATCAGCTCCCACCATCATCCATGGCCTCTTTGCATGATCGGGGCTCTCAGGGTTGTTGGGTGATTCCTACTAACTGCCCTGGCAACGAAGTAGTGTTTACAGGTCCAGTCTACAGGACTGAAAATATACATAGGACTGAGCTGGACTGAGCCACAGTCCAGTCTTTTTTCAGTTGCAGTTGCCCACATTTGGAATCAGTTGCAGTTTCCAGTTGCCATGTTTTGTAAATATTTAAAAACTGAAAAAGACCAGTTTAAACCAGTCACAACCGGTCTTTCATCCCATCATGTGTTGGACCTTACTCAGGCACAATTCCACTTAATTTTTGGTCCCTGAATCATCAAAAACAGTCAAGAATCAGTTGAGATATGGCCAAAAACATTTTTTGTACATGTATTTTGTTGTAAAATTACCTGACACTATAATTATTTTATGTACAGCTATATGACCTCATAAAAATAAAAACAATACAGATAACAATTTGTACCATGTGATGTTATTAATTTAACATCCAAAATGAGTTGCACCTACAAACACAATTTGAATATATGTCTTTTCCGTTTTCACCATATCTCAGTCAAATCTTAATGGAATTGCTTAAGTTTTTGATCAGTCTACAGAGAATTAAAATATCTATCTATTTATGCAATGTATGTGAGGTAATATTTAGGTTATTTGCTACGATAAATTTTACAATAAAAGACTGGTTGCAACTGGTCTAGACCAGTTTTTTTTTGCATTGTGGACTGATTAGGACTGATCCCAAGTGGTCCAGTTACAGTCCCTTAATATCTGTATCAGTCTAGACCGGTTGTGGTTGCCAGTTGCCCCATTTCAAGGTAAAAAAACTGAACTAGACTGGACTTTAAAACACTACAACAAAGGCATCCACATCCAAGACTTGATCTCATATCAAGGCGCTGCTTGAGGTTTATATGTTTACGATCAGGAGATGGGATTTCATGCTGCACATTGTCGATTGAAGCTAGTAATGTGTATATATGATGTTTCCATAACTCCAACTTGACCCTGAGATGACTATTACCTGAGGTTGTGATGAGAAACACAACTAACATATCTCAGTTACAGTCGTTTGCATAATTCTGTGAACACCGAAATTTGTTTTTGTAGCATGATGTGACTTACCTTCCCAAAAGAGGGCATTTTCCCGCACCCTGATAACTGATAACCATGCCCATGCCTCACAAGATCAGCTGCTGGACACCTAGTTGCGGGATCTGAGAGAGAAAGAGAACATGTGTCGATAGTTTTGAATTGAAATTGGGTGTGGGAGCAATGCTGAGTACAAAAGAATGACAGTGAGAGCAATCGGAAGCAAAATAAATACTGATCAGACTGTTTGAGAAGTAAAAGAGAGAGGAGTGAGGCTGATTATTACCATCTGATAATGGAGAGAGTGGTCGAGAGGCGAAAGATCGATGCATGAGGCTTCAGTTGAGCAGTCTGGGGCTGGGCTTAATCAGATAATCTGTCATGTCACGCCTGAAAAAAGAATTTTCGGTGTTCATGGAATTATGCAAATGACTGTAAGCAACTTGAGCATGACTGGAAGGAAACTACTACAAAACTATAGCATAACTGTTGTCTGACTTTTGTTTGACTACAAAATGACTATGAAGAGATGACTACATGACTACCAAATGGCTGTATCCTACATATATTTGGCATCAGGAGATGAGACCACATGACTTGACACAACTAAATTGGACTTGGTGAAGTCCACTTGTAGTCAAAATTTTGTAAAATTCACCGCTTTTAATCATGTTGCACAATTTTGTGCAGTAGCATGACTACTATATGACCAGGACCCAACCAATCATTTACTGAGGGTGGGGATTGCCAGGAATTAACACATCCAAACATATTGTGCATGTCACCTAGTTACTTATGGACAGCCTAAATTTTACCCTTTTTCTTATCCCTTTAACAGAAATGATCCAATTGATGAAAACTGTTAGATACTTTTAAAAATACCCAAAACTGAACTAGAAAACTGATTTGGCCAGTTGTCATAATCATAACCAAATATAGTATATCCAATATGTTCTGGTCTGCAGAAGATGCAAAACTGTATATACAATGGATCTGAGATCATTTCAGCCAACCTGACTAGGAATAATACCAAACCAATAAAAATCTCCCTTCATATTCTGCTCTTAGCTTTAATGAAACTGTATGTAGGATATTTCCCTGAAATATACACCTCAAAATCATGCAAAACCATGTAAATGCATCTTCCAAGTCCAAAATTTTTGGCCCACTGGGGTATGGCAAAAAAAAAAAAAATCCTCAACCAATTTGGCAGCTGTCCAAAGTAGTGGTGGTTAGGCAACATGCACCAAAGTATATTCATATAAGTTACAGCCAGAAAATTGATACATCAATAAAGATAGACAATGAGAACATTTATGTCAGTATCAAACAGCCATGATCACTGGCATCCCACAAAATCTATAATCAATAAACATTGACTGATCCCCCCTTTGTTGACTGACCCTTTGACTGAGCCAATCTGACCCTGGTCATTGACAACACATACTGTACAATTATGACCAAGTCTTCTTGTCACACATCACAAAGGATTTCAAATGAAGAGAATTGGGCAGTTAAGCAAAGTATTTGACAGATTCCATGACAAATGAATCATTTTTGCACCTTTTATGTGATTAGAATGGACCCATGGGACAATTTGTATTTTGACAGTGTGCTTGCCTATTGTGCAAAGGAGACATACAAATGTAAAGAAATTGTTGTTTCTATTTTTAAGATGAGTTTTAATGTACATCCACAGGACAAAATGCTGTTAAGAATTAAAATTTGCAAATGGAATGGATTTCAGGAACAATCCAGTTTGTCTCTTCAGCACCAGGCAAAACTTTTATTTTTAGCAAAGCTTCACCTAGGGAACACAGTTGTGGGACACATTAAACAATAAGCACATTAATTGTTTTTATTCTGTCTGCCCCCTTGAACAATGGGCAAACATACTGTCACAATAAAAATTGTCCCATGGATCTGACATAATCACATAAAAAGTGCAAAAATGATTCATTCATCAAGGAATCTTTCAAATGCCTTGCTTAACTGCCCAATTGTCCCTTGTTTAAGGTTTATATATTTGGTGCCAACCACTTCACATGCCATATCATAACAGATCAAACTTTGATATGGTATCATGATGGAATGGAGACTGCAGCTGATGTTGAGTATGTTGGGACAGTCAGCAATGTTGAAGGTTTGAGCACATGTGGAGGCAAGACAGCTACTATTGCTGCTACATATACATTGCTCATTGGTGCCAACTGATATTATGATTTTTTTCTCTTCAGACTTGTATATGCCATGCATAGCAGTGGCCCACACCAACAAGTCATGAGAGTACAGTGTATCTCAAATATTCCATGAAGCAATTTATTGCATGCCAAGAAAGAGAAGAAAAAAACAACCAAAAAAAGTTCTCAACAAAAGCACATGCCACAAACTACCTAGATCTAGGCTCTATGTGCTGAAGGTCAAGATACTTTCACGTATTCTAACCCTGACCGTACGGTCAGCAACCCACTCGAAGTTGACCAACTCCAGTGTTTCTGTAAGCGACATATCTGCTATACACATGAGAGGCTTTAGTTGACTAGTTGAACACAGCATGAAGAAACTTGCATTCACTCCCAATGTTGAAATTCAAAGTTTTGAAGGGCTGGGATCCGCCATGGCCCTGACGTGGGGGGGCTCCCGGATTGAAGAAGCTTGCAAAGCTGGACCCTACTTTCCAAACCAAGAGCAGACTTTCACTAAGAGAAAGGGTTACTAGCCTTCTGCCGTCAGGAGAGAAGCTACAGCCCGAGATCTGCTTCGTATGCCCTTCAAGGACGTATAGACGAATTGCTGTCTTTAGATCATACATCACCACTGCTCCCTCGTTCGAACCAACTGCAAGACGTTGAGTTTCCATATGAAAGTCGACCGTTGGGAACCTGGGGAAGATATGGTTGACAAAAGGCAGCATAGATCGAAGGCTTGGCTTACGTCTTGACAACATAACCGATGATCTCAGTCGCGGTATCTAATACTGCATCGCGGTTTGTTGTTGAATTCGGATCTAAGGATTTGATAACAGCTTCCAAGAGTCTTGGGAGGGTGGGTTGGAGGATATGAGGCCGCTGAGAGCCAAGAGTCACTTTAAAGGAGACGAAGGGCAAACGTGAAGATCAGCCATACCTTTCGGATCAAGAATGCCACAATCTGCATGACAGACCTCCGGTGCTCTAAAGTCGGCGGTGTGAGGATATCCAAACACAATGTTGACATAAAAAGCTGAATGTTGTTTGACGCAATTGAGAGAACGGCCAATCTGGCCTGGCTGTTCACATTCTGAATGGAGATAAAATCCTTTCGAACATTAGTGGACAGCATGAAAAGCGACCTGAGGATTTCCATTGTATCGACATAATGTTGCCAGACGTGAAATCCACGCGAACACAAGTCGATGGCGAGAACTCTGTAAACGGAGCTCTCATCGTGGAGATACAATGTGATCGACTTAGATATGTCAGTCAAGGAGCTGATGGAGATAATCGTTAGCGTAATATCAAGCAGGGTAAATCTGAGAGAAAACCCACTTCGTCGAAAGTAAGGTATACTTCTCGGAAGCGATGCATCCACAAATGAACAAAGCTAAAGCAGCGTTGATGGATTCCCGCTCAGCATCAGGTTGTAGAGTAGGTACTGGAACGCTAACAATTCAATGGCGAGCAAATAATAGAGAAGAAAGAGCGTACCATGATGTTGCCATTTCTCCGCCACGGCAATGGCCTCCTGGTCTGACAGTCGTGCAAGTGTCGCGTCAAAGACCAACCTTATAGCTTGGCGGAGTTCGTCTACATTTCCAGGTCAGTCTCAATAGTAAGGGGCCCAGGAAACAGAGCCAGACTTGAGGCAGTGAACCATCTTCTTGCCAGATACTCTAAGCTTGGAGGTTGATACCGTTCACCAACGCATGTCCCGACAGAGGTAGAGTAAAATGAGATGACCGTGTTGGTGGCTTCCGAAAGTTCTATTTCACTCAAAATTAGTTTAGGAGATTGTAACAGCAGATTCATCTACCTTCAAAAAGACTCATGGCTCGCAAAACTAGGATGATACTCAAAGCACGCGCAGCGGATACGTTCCCCGAAATGCACCAAACATCACGGGGACGGGTGACTGGGTATAGCACAGTTGCACCATCACTACAACGTTACTTCTTGAGTGAGGCAGACGCATATCACACTCGAAACCAACGCACCTGGAGAGTCCGACTGTAGCTGAGGACGACATGACTTTCAGTTTACCATCACATATTGAATCGATGTCGTCACTGAGTCCAGGAGTTAGAAGAATCGATAAGATAAGACGCAACCTATCCAGTGTCAGCAATATGTTACGAATCTCGTCACGGCTAGTGCTAATTGTTTTCGTTAAGGCTACGGAATCGACGACCAGTCTCTCCAAGTCAAGAGAAAGAGTCGAAACTACGTTGAAACGTTGAATATAAGCCATACTTCGCTTTCAAGAGCCAGAGTACCTACCAGCATCCCTACCCTCAAAAGAAGGTGCAATACTCGCCCACGCTAAACTTGGAATACAAGTGTCTTGTTCCATGGTCCTGATGTCCACATATGAAATGATGAAGCCATGAGATATCCTATAACCACTTACATACATGTCCACCCTCCCTGCGCCAGCATTTCCTGTGCCTTTTGGTGTCCCATAGACCGCCGGAACTCCTTTGTTTGTACGTCCCACAATCTTGCCCTCCGATCCAAATAGATGAGCAACAAGCTATCACCCCCTATACATATTCTTTGAAGCGGTGCCGCAGCCCCGGGGATGAGGTACAGACTGTTCATTAACCTGAGCAACAAGACCAGCACTGAGGTCGGAAACTCTCACAATTGAAACCCATCAACGACGATGACCGCAATAGTCCCATCTCTTGCGATGCACAATACACATCCGCGCAGTGGACCCACTGTCTCGCCTTCAAAAGTCAGGACTTTCACCAATGGCGTCGTGAACATGATCCATCTCGCACATAGTTCAAAGGTACTGAGAAGTTTGATCCGTTGTTAGTCCTATCCCTCTCTCTCTCTCTACGCAAAATGGGCAAACCTGCTTGACCAAAACGCAATAGAGCCGTCATCCGCGCCTCCTAAAAGATACTTTTCTTTTGTCCGTTGGTTCTGAACCAGATGTAGAGCTATGATGTAGCCGTTCAAGGCCGGTTCTGAAGTTTTCGTCGATGAAGAGCTTAGTGTGGTTGGGTTCTCACCCTTCCTCGACATCTGAGGTATAGAGTATTGACGTAGGCGGCCATCAGCTGAGTGGACCAATCTTAGCAAAGCCACATGGAAGAACCGTTGGAGTATACGAACAGTAACCTTGGATAATGCGATCCAAATCAAGCGGAAACATTGAAGTCAACGTGATCTTAGGTTCCCCATTCAAAGGAGCCGGGTTTGAGTGCCATAATATCCGCGAACATTCACTCTCGAGGCTTTCTGGACTTGGTTTTGGGACTACATTGAATGAGACAAGCTGCCGTTGGCCATCCACGACTTTGATGACAATCAAGTTTGGAGGAGACGCTAGCGTAATTGCATTATGCGGCCCTATGGGCAAGGTCCGAAGTAGGTCTGGGCTTCAAGGAAGCAACAGGAAGTGAGTGAGGTTCAAAGTTATATCGTCCGACATCTTACTGGAAACACCCTGACCAGTTTTTGACAGTACTTGAGTCTACAATTTCATCCTCAGTTGTGACGCGTTTAAGCTGGTATACCTCCACCCGATCCTAAGAACCAGACAAAATCGTCAAGTCATGCTCGAAACGAACGGCCACACGCACATCGTACGTAAGAGCATAAGTCGATTCATCTAACCACTCTATATCCTCCACACAGCTAATGGATGTTTGGTAGAGAACTTTTAATGACCTGGCTTCGTACACAAAGACCTGGCGTACAAATCCCAAGTCAGTGGAATTTCTGCCCATTTGGTTTTTTTTCAGTAACTGACCGTCATCTCCCTATGGGCCCATGCAATACCGTACAGTCTCCCTTCAACATATCTCGTACATAGGCCTGACAGTGTCGAATCTGACAGAAGAGACCCTACGTTATGAACTTCGTCCAACGTCACCTTTGGTTCATTTTTCAAATTCTTTTCGTGAGAGAGGTGTTCTGTTGAACGCGACATCATCCCCTTGAAGGGGTTTGGGATAGGAAGGTGATGTTCAGGTTCAGCATTAGCCGAAATAGGTGGACTTGGCGGCGGAGGTCGGAGGCATAGTTGACGGACGAGAAAACAACCTTGTGAATTTATAGAGTACAGTGTTGATGTTTCTGCTCATGGCGAGATAAATCAGATGAATATGAGGTATGATGGTGACCAACTGTCAGATTCAATGTGGATACCGAGCCCTTTAGCTGGCCCGTCGAACTCCCATTGGCCAAGTATTGAAAGCTTTATTTCCGCGGAACCAGCCTCATCGCCAGCAAGAAACTCGAGCATAATACCTTGCGATTTTTCTGTTGAACTTTCGTCCATATCTGGGGTAGGGGCAGAAGTGTTGGCATCGGTTGCAGCAGTTGCAAGGAGAATCGTTGACTTCAAATGATATCAACTATAGTTCTCTCAGGAGGATCGTGAGCAGTACCTGTTCAACATACGCGACACTCAGAAAACACCACTCCCAAATGTCATCAGGAACGTCTCTATCATTCCCTCCCACTGGGGAACCAACGCCCCCGGCATGAACGCAGGCCACACAAATTCCGTCTTCCGAAGAAAAGACATAAATGTCACTAGGATATCTTTAGAACAATAAATTCAACGAGTAATTGTTGTACCTACCCTGTCTCGTGAAGAACAGCGATGAATCTGTTGTCCTGTAACATCCGAACAGATCTCACAGCCCGCCCTGATCCAGACTTCGATGGGATGATATGGTATCGCAAAGACATTTCATGAGGAGGATCTAAGATTGTGAATGATTCTTGTCCCTTAGGAGATGCAGGAACCGAGAAAGAGGGTGTGCGCGCGGGGGAATTTGTGGCTGACAGTGGAGACCTTGGTTTCCGATGATTCGAAGAAGACGCAGGTTCAGTGATGGAGGCAGCCGGCGACTTTATCAGTCGTCCGTTCTTTTCTGAGATTGGGTCCGAAACTCCGTGTTTCTCTTTCGGAGTTCTACCTTTGAGGATATCCTTGAGCTTGTCAGGCTCATCATCAAAATCAACATAATTCTTTGGTGCTTCAACTGGGTCCGTGGTAATACCAGAGACGATGCGTGAACGAGCAGAGACGTTGAATGTGGCAGAGAGAGGAAACGCCGGAGTAGGGGGAGTCCCCGATCGTGAAGAGCGACCAGGCCGACGCGATGGCTTTGGTTTCGGAGAAGGCTGAGTGACCTCAACTGACTGCAGATCAAGAGCATTGGTCGGCTGACACGTTTGATGAAATACATACAGCGTTCCATCATCGCATCCAACTACTACTCCGCCGCCTCCATCATCTCCATCTGTTTGCGAATGAGTCCAACACTGCAGCACCGTCGGTTGCGCAACAAGAAGACTGGTTTCAACGATATTCCTGTAATCTGATGGATCTGATTCAACGCCCCGAAGGCTTGAAATATTTGGGAATGCAAGCGGAACTCCGAAGGTTTGCTTCACTCTCTCATTCATGAAGTGAGTTGAATTTATGGTGAGCGCAAGGTGAGCGTCGGAATTTGAACGCACGACGTGTGACTTGCGCAAGAAGTGTGACAAACATTGAAACAACAGTCACTATGCAGTCACTACGCAGTCAACCTAGTGGCAGGCCGGACGACTTCCAGCAATGTCTTTCCCAACAATTACATCGTTTATCTCTGGTACCCCGCAAGATATCATTCGCGCACAATAATACCGAAGAGTCTTGACTCTTCTTTGGGGGGAATCTACGCTAGCCTTGTGTAGAACTTTAGGAAAACTTGGCAATTCGCTGGGCCTGATCCACTGTTTTAGTTGTTTTGGACCACGCACTGGCAATCTTCCTGTGGCTGTCACGTTATTTTTCTTTACTCCTCGAAAAGACGTGCTCGGAAGCTGGAAGCTGCAGAAAAGGAACAGAAAATCTCTTATTGAAAGCGCTTTCCTCAGACGAACAAGTATCTCCAAAGCGCTGTGGAATATGTGCCTGTATTTCACGCGTCGCTCTTTATTGCCCTGAAAACCGCACACTCGAAAAGTCGACTGCAAGACCGCCATTCTAAAAATAATTATTGATAATTTTCAATTCAGTTCGTATCTTGGAGTTTCTGGGCTTCACAGTATATCTCGCCTTTTGATTCTTTTCTTCTATGGTTGTGGGCAAAAACCTATTCCATGTGCAGGCCCAATTTTCTGGCATGGATATCAATGACATTGCCTCTGAGGCTATATGTATCGAAATCGAAAAAAAAAAAAAATCGGTGCTTCAACAAAGTCCGTGAGATCGCCAAAGACTCATTGCAGAAGACCACGTGCAGGACCAGGGATCTTGATTTTTGGAAACTTTTCACATACTTTTCATAAGTGGTTTGCCGCTATGTACGACGCTTGAAAACGAGACGCACCCATTTTAAGTTATGATTCATTGCAAATTTGAACCAGTATGAGGTTCGTTCAAGTACAGCTGCAAACCAAGTATCACCGCCTCCAAGCGCCAGCTGAAAAGTTGACGCTTTTGGGCGACTATGATCACTAGTTCCTGTCAGCGGTCACGCCATCTCAAACCGTTAGGCATCTCATCCTTCACCATTCCCACTTTCCCAGCCGCAAGTCTTCTGGTATTATTTCCCCAGATGCTGAGGCCTGAGGGCCGCGTTTATGACAATGGATGTCAGCTGAGCCAGTAGAAACTTTGGGCGTCTTCGTTGAGTGAAAGCTGTAGTAGGCTGTGCGTACAGGTACGACTGCTCATTCGATTTCAACATAAGTACAACTAATAGTGGAATCGCATAAGGTATTTGAAATGGTGTGAACCGTCTGTCTACTGCTACTATCACAAGTGGTCCATTCCGCGTTACCTTTCACCTCTTGCACTTGAATTTGATATTATTTTCATTTCGACTAAGTCATGCTAGTACCGTGGCTCTTCGTCGTCTTTGTTTTTATCGTGATCGGTGAGTTACTTTACTTGTTCCGATCGGGCTCTGCTTTTCTAAACAAGGCTTCAGCCCTTTTCCTTCTCTTTGGATACGTCCTACAGACTCCCTCCGTGAGACGACGATTCCTCGTCGCTAGCATCTCTTTTAGAGACGTTGAAAACAACGCTGCCCATGACCCTGGGATTGGAGTTCCTCCCCAAATACCTATTTTAACTCCCCTTGAGGCCTCTCACCCTACCTCCCATCTCTTCTCGGTAAGTTCTTATTTACTCTCGCCTCATTTGTACGGCCACTAACATCCCTTCCATAGCCTGCAACGTACGCTCGTTGGTTTGGTACCAACAATGGTCCTCGTGTGTTCCTCTTTCACCAGCGCTGAATGCCTTTACCTATAAGTCAAGTACGTCTGACGTTTGCGTCTCGCGGTAATTACCTGACAGATGTTCTAGGATGCTTTCGTTTCTGCTGTTCCATTGTTTTCGATGGTTTCTTTATCTATGTCCACTTGATCGTTGCATATACATTTACATCCGCCAACCACATCAGTTCTATTGCCTCCGGTCCCCTCATCTTCATTTGGGTAAGTTCCCTCCTCCTGTCTCCCTTTCACAACATTTCTGAGAACTCTCTTTTTGATATCCAGACACTAGCCATTTAATGCAAACCAAGGATTTTAATCATTCATTGTTCTTTATCAATAGACTAAATTTTGCGCCAATAAATCTTGACCACGACAAGGCTGGAGGATCAACGGAGGTCATATCAACCTTTTTCGTCTAGCAATGCGTGTTTACTCCCACCCAAATCTAAACAAAGCGTGGATGCTGCTCAGCAGTACGGTTCGAGACCTTAAAATGGCCGATGCCAACACTGGCTTGGTCACTTGATTATCAACTACATGTTTCGACTAAACTTCAGATTCACACATAACACGTTCGTCTCGAAAACCCGTGACTGTTCCAGACATGGCACCAGAGCCTCTCAAAACGTTGTTCGAACCAAGCTTATCATCCAGCATGGTGCATATCCATTCGTCACTATTGATGGAGTACTCATTTTCGACATTCTTACAGGTAAAATCTCAGAAGCGAGCCGATTGTACGGCAAATCGCCACTTGGATCGTGTGTACAGACCTCATCACAGCACACTGCCACGAGAAGCTAGCCTCAATGCTTGTAGCACCTGCATGGCCCAAGCAAGTTGTCCTTAAGACTCAGTTGTGAATATTTAAGCAACCCTGAGGTACTCGGGCCGCAACCCTAGGTTTTCAGGGAACGAGGCAATAGGCTTCGACTCTTCTATCAGACGGGGTGCGTTGACCTTTCTTTTGAATGAAACGGCCAAATATTCCTGCGCATGGTACGACCCGTCGGTGACTCCAGAAAGTTGCCTTCTCGTTGTGTAAGTTTTAGTGCTCAAAATAGTTGCTTGCATAAACCACTAGGTTTTTCTGTTTCTGATCGTAGGTATGATTTAAAAAATCGAAGCGCTGCCTTCCTTTTAGCCTCTTATGCGGACTGGGTAAAAGCTATCGTTTTTTCTGACGAATCGTCCCAAAATCGTCCATTAGAAGGTTTTTCCAAATGGGTTTGCTATGACGTATGTACTATAATGCTATGTAGGCGCTTTGAATCCAAACAACCTCCCAGCCACCAACTTCGATCATCAACGTATTTGCAACGAATCATTCAACTTGCTTTTGACTTGCAAATGAACTACAGTACCAGTCATGCAACTTTCGCGCTCCATTTTATTGTGCCAGCATTTTTCACCTTCCTCTTCACTTCAAACCATATTTCTCTATCCCTACGGCATTCAAAAGCCATATTCCAGGACTCTCAGTCTACGTCGCCTTACGGTATTCAATTTCAGCCTTCAAATCTCAAGATGCTTGAATCCTTTCTTATCTAGACGCTTATTGTCTCCGCCCCAACCTAGGTCTCAGCCACGCCTTTCTGGTAACAAAGATGTTCCGAAGGCTGTGGGGTGCTGTGCACCAAGCCTTCCTATAGCTCCCCCTTTATTCTTCCCCAAATTTTAATTGGCTCAACACCTGCACACCCTCTATTAACGCAGGTACATGCCTATATTTTGACAGTTAAGTCAGAAAAATGTCTAACACGGTTGTTACCACTTCAGACAAAGTCAAGAAACTGTAATTGGCCTGAACAGCCTCTATCGAACAACGACTTCGTCCAGTACACCGTCTTTGAATGATTTTTTCAATTCAAGGATAACAGGCGTTCTCCTCATTCCTTGCAATCAGTTTTATCCCGACAAGTAGTCATGTTCATACCAACAGCTCAGAAGAATGTCACCGCTAGAGAGGTCGATGATTCCCCCCTTCCATATTTTGGTGATGGCGGGAGTTGGTCGGGACGTCAGTGTCTTCCCCATCTTTTAGTAGCTTCGATTAATTGATGAAGAATTTACAGTCCTCCTGGTATTCTTCCTGCTCTCCTTTTATGCGCTAGCTCTCTGGGATAGGTGGTTACAGCTGAAGATGGCTGAGTCGCGCAGATTGCAAGGTACGTGTAGGATTTAACTTTGTGTGAGGTTTTCATCATGTGCCACGTTCAGCTCAACAGTCGTTTCAAAACTACGGAGCGACCGACGAAATTACTCGATCGCATTCTCCATCTCTCAGACTCTCGAGATCACCAAGCCATTCTTCCATTAACTCCTCTCCTCGAGGTGCCTGTCCCTGTCCCTGTTACCTTTGCCTTCATTTTATTAATCAGAGAAATTTAGTGGGAAACAGTTCCCCCGTACACCTGGCTCCTCCCACAGTGGCACAAAAGTCTAGCCGCGACGCCTTTTCTCCGATGAGTTATTCACCAAGATAATATTTTGGAAGAGCCACTTCTGGATCATGTCTCAATCCCAGCTTTTTGTAAAGTAAACAGTGAATTTTACGAAATCTCCAGGCACTTTTTTTGTGCCGTCATGGAGATAATCAATAACACTCGCGTATAGAAGCCGCCTTATCGCAACGCCACAAATACTTGTGCTTGTGGTGAATTACCTGTGCAATTATCCCAAATACGTTACATATCTTACCAGGAAACCTTATTGTTGTGCCCGTACAACACCATGGTGAGTCAGACCACGCCGATACCGCAACGCTGTTGATAGATGGGTTCGTTTGCTTGGTTCTTCCATTATGCGCACGTTGCTCAGTTCTGCAAGGAACAAAGCTGTAAAGGGCGCCAAAGAAGACATGGAATGCTCGCAAACTTACATTTCCGAGGTACTGAATCGTTCCTATCAGACGGACTTACCCAGACGCCAATCGTGATCTTTTAAAGTCCATCCAAGGTCAAGGCACCTTGAGTCCCTTTCCTTTCCTCTCCTTCTCCCTTTACACAGCATTCGCCTTCGGTTTTTCCGTTGTGCGTCTCCTCGTCGATGTCACAGACCTATTCCCCAGCACAGATGTATGTTCAATATCGGCGGGATAACCATCAGGACACTGTTCTCGATGCAATTCTAATCAGCGAGTGATCGTCCCCTCCACTTCCTCGCTCGCCTTGCTAACGGTGGTGGCCATCCTAGGCGCCATTCTCGCATTGTGCCTTACGATATTGGCAATAACTGTGTACGCATGTATTAGACGCAGACGTGTATCACAACAATGGCAGCCATATCAGCCATGGGACGTGGTTTCGCTGTCTGCAGGCGAGCCAGGAAAAGGCGAGGGTGTAACGGTCCTAGGAATGTATACGTCTGAGGATCTTGACCCACGAAGCTTCAGAAAAATTACTCCATCTGAGTTCACAGCTCTGACTGGTATCGAGAAAGTTGATCACCCCGACCATGACATTTTCGGTAAGCGATTTACGGAAGTAGGTCAATCGAGGAGAGTGATATCCTCCCCCCTTCTCAGTCTTGCCTCAACCAGTGGGGCCTCCAGTACAGGCAATACCCATGTGGTTGCCAGTATATGCTCAGCCACCCGTGGAGAACGGCTCGTCTGCCGTCTGAACATCATTTCGCGGCTTGAGTTGTTGGCGTTGGATTTCAGCGCCCTTCCTTAGGGCAATGAGTCACATCTACCAGGTCTAACCTCTTTATCATGATACTTCCAAACTCGTTTTGATTTTACTCTACGCAGGAGAACATAGTCACGACCATACACATGCACCATCCGCTGACCCATTTTTTTCAGAAATAATCTATGTATCGGTAAAGATATCACCGTGACGATAAGATGGCTTACCGAAGCCCCATCTAAGTGTTTATACTGTTGGAAATGTTATCCTACCTTCCAAAGCTGTAGTAATACTCACCCTTTCTTGGACAGTTCCTGAATTCGTTGATTGTACAGTGTACTAGTACCATTTTGGCAACCGACTTTCCTTCCCTGGCTGACATGAGTTCACAGTAAGCGCTCGCTAACTTTTAATCCCCCCAGCTACAACGTATACCAATGATCCTCGTCCTTCAACAACGCTGTACGATCCTCTCTATCCTCTCTAAAAACCCCACTCGAACCCGCCCTCGAATACTCCGGCCGCACCACAGGCCGCACCTCACCCCTTCCATGAATCCCACTCAATATCCTCTCCGCATCCGCCTTAACATCCTCACTACTCAGCCGATACCGTTTCGGCGTTATCCCCTTCCCAAACGTCCTTGTAACATGGTTCGCACAAAGCAGTGCCACAAGGATGTTAATCAGATGCAAGGGAACAAGCGAGAACACCGCCATCCATATTGCAGCTAGGTTCTCCCGGTCGAACCGGTACAGTTTCCCTTTACACCCTGGCAGGGACGTGCGCGGGTAACACCGTTTGCTAAACGTGGCCTCGTGCAGCGCGCTGTAGAACCCGCAACAGTGCAGCGAGTTTTGGATCAATAGGCGGCCGAGGGGGGTGTAGTATTGGCTCCAGGATAGGTTGAGCTTGTGATCGAGAGAGAAGGTGGCGCGATGGTAGCTGATGTAGCCGACTGCCAGGAGGGAGGCTAAGGCGGGCCATAACAGGAGGGTGTAAACGGCTAGGATCGGGCGGGAGTTGAGGAGGGTCCCGGACATGCCAACCAGGGAAGTGAAGAGCAGGATGGAGGCCGCGAGGGTGATGAGAATAAGGATATCGCCATCGGCGACGGACATCACATCCGCTTTGTCCCATGCTGCAACAAAAAAATCATCAACGTTGTCAGTTCTGAGTTCTCCATGGCATTTGACATCAGCGCTGAAAGAAAACAACACTCACTCCTGAACCACGTCATAATCGCACATGCCAATCCAGCAGCGCCATACACAAACACGGTCGAAACGGAGAGCACGAGGCACCACTTGAACATGGTCCACCTCATTACGCTGCCTACCCCAAGTCCCTGGCCTTCTTCCAGAGCAAGGGACGCTGCCTGGTCAAGGAGAACGGAACTACCGTTGCTGCTGGTGCTATTCGTCCGGGAGTCGAGATACTTCAACGACTGGGGTTTAGGCCACTTGTGTGTGAATTTATCCGTAGTTCCGATAGACGGAATAAGTGCATGGTGGCCAGAGTCGACGGAATTCGTCGTCCGAGCTGTAAACCGTGTCTTGGCAGACCCCTCTGACTGGTTGCGCAGAGCGTTCAAGTTCGGCCTGATACCAGCCCAAGAGGGAGTTTGAGGAGGAACATGGCGCGCCTCTGACTGAGCGTTCAACTCTGGCCTGCCACCAGACGAAAAGGGCGTCTGAGGGATGTTAAAAGAAATATAACTAAACCTCTTCGGTAACAACATCCTCAACGACCCAGCACCCCTCTGTAAAGTGGACTTTGAAGGGTTCGTAAAATCCGGCGTGGGCAGGCGCGAGATTTGCGATATCTTCGTTTCCGTAGATCCCCGAGAACATGCTGTGGACGCTCGGGAAGGTGGGTCGGGACGAGGTGTCAAGGGGATATTGGTCAGTCCCTGAGTTAACGCGGGGCTCTCTGGTTCTGGGACCACGACGCTCTCTGGGTCCGGAAAGGTAGAAGGTGCGTATGTCTCCGGACTTGCGATTTCGTAAGGAAGGTTGAGAAGTGAGGATGAAAAGGACTGTGGAAGCGATTCTTGGTTTTTTGAAAGGAGCTTGATGGTGGGTTTACGATGAGGACCGCGGTCTTCTTCATGGGCAGGCTCTTGAGCACTGACTCGTCGACGAACGGTACTAAGCGTTGAGGAGGAGACCCTCAGCGAAGGCTGGCGGGGCATGATGGACCTGAGGAAAGGATGGAAAATGGTCAGCCACCGCGGGCACGTACTTTGGGTTTTGATCCCGACTACTTTGAGAAGTTTGAGGGTGGCAAAGACAACGAGAGGAAGCTATAGTAGATAGATGTCATGTTAGGTACAATGTTCGTGGAAAATAAATAAAATGAAACGGATGGATAGCGAGTGAGCAAGAGGGATGGGTAAAATTTTGTTTGAAGAGAAATTAATGACGATAAAGTTCAGTTTCAGAAAGGAGCGTCGTGCATTAACGGACCAGCAACCAAGTAGTCCGTGATATATAGAGGTATGAAGAGTCATTTTCCATGGTCAAAAGCGCGTTTCTAAAACTTGAGGGAACCTAGGCAGCGTTAATGGCGAGTTCGACTGGACAGTTCGCGGTTGATATTTGGGTAGATGCAGCGTGATCTGTGGGGAGCCCTAGGATGCCCATGTCGAGCACGATGCGGAACTTGAGAGCTGTGGTAACATCATATGAGCAAAAGTTGGATTGCTGCAGTTGAGCTTACATTGACGATTGCCGTCGGCATACAGTGCTTTATTTTTGCATGAATTGTACCAGTTGAGCCCTGTGCATGCATAAGTTGGAAGCCAAACAGAAAGATGGGATGAGGAGGTGACTGACATGTCTGATCACTCGAATTCGTGGCAACATAGGTAAAGTTCATAGGCACCATAATCTGAGGGAACTGTTTTGCAGGAAGGGTATGGTGCCCCCAATCGCCCGTTCCCACAAGCTTATTGGTATCGAGGTCATAAATCTGAGCCCGGAGATGCTTGAAGTTAAGGGGAAGGAAATTGGCAGTGGTATCAGCTTTAAGAGAAGCGTAGGCAGCGAACGTGAAGTTGGCAGGGGCACGAGAGAAGACAGTAGGGATAGCTTTAGCCCAGGCACCAGTTGCGTTGACGAGAGGAGTTTGAACGTTGAATGAGAAGGATGGCACTCTTGGGATGGTGAAAGCTAGTACAAGCCCAATTCTACAAGGGTCTGGTTAGGGAAGAGGTTAAAGGGAAAGGGAAAAACTTACGCGGCACACAAGCCAAAGAGGAAGAAGACCAAGAACCTCCGCGTAAACCACTTTCCACAGAGACCCCTTTGGTCCCGATACCAGGCCTTCCAGAAACCCCTCCTCGACTCAGATTTTCCTTCCTTCCTCCCTGCCTTTGTCATCATCCGCATCTCGTCCTTCGACCATTCAGCACCCATTGCAGGTACAGTGACAAGCTCGACTTTCTCCCCTGGTGCTTGCATCGGGTCGAGCAGAGGTGACGACGGGGTGCGAATTTGTTGGTATCTACAGAACGCCAACTTAAACTTGCGTGCATCTCAACTTAGAGGAAGTACTCACCCAGGATGGGCATGTGAGGTGAACGCATCACTGTACCTCGGTCCTGCATTGTTAAAGTCGGCATACACATCCCAAGCCTCGTCCTTCCCAATATTCGCTTCCTCGTCTATGCCTCCTTTCAAAGGCTCCTCTCTGCCAGCATGGAAGAATGAATTTTGGTTGTACCCCGCTGAGGATGTGCGCGGAGCATTGAGGGCGTCTATTGAAGTGCGCTCGGGGTTAAAGAATGACGATGCGTCGTCCCGTACTCTGGCTACTCCTGGTTGATGGGGTGGAAAGTCGGCGTTGAGGGCGTCGACCGATGACTTGCGACCTTTGTAAAAGGAGGAAACGTTGGATTTGCGGTCTGAATCCATGAGGGGGTCGTCGTGGTCTCAGAGGAGATTTATGTTTCCCACGTTTTTCATTCGTCCTCTCTCGCTCCTCACCCAATAGTCATGAAAACAGAAGAGTCGCCCACTGCGTCGTTATCGCAGTCAGCAACGCCCACTCAGACTTATGCAGCACCACAATGGGCCACTACTCGTTCGTCGTCGTTTCATTCAATTTCGTTCACCCACCACAAATACATTTACAGAAATACCCATTGACCCAGTCCTTCAACAACAATCACAGTAATCCCAACCCTCATCTCCCAACGATTCTTGAGTCATATGTCCATACAGGACCACAGCAACTACCGCGTACCAACATTATCAAGCTTATACATCCCATTATCCACAGGCGGCGTATGCGCATTACCCATATGCACCTCAAGCACCACACCAACCTGTCGTGGCGGCGAGACAGCCGGCTGCCCAAGCGCAACAATCTGCGGGTAGTGGCATGGACACGGCTGACATTGCCACCCTCAACGATGCATTGGGAAGCGCAGGTGTAGATCTCAGGGTACGCCCATACTCTCTACATTCCATTCTATATACTACATGTTAAGTTTCTGCAGGCAGAGGAAGAGTCTCTACAACGCTCACACGACCAAAACCAATCCTACCGGTCTTACGAAGACCGCACCCGCAAACAACCCTCCAAACCCGCCTTTGACACCCGCATCCTAGGCACAACCATGCGCGCTGCAGGTACCCAACATAAAATCACCCGCATCCCCGAAGACTCCGTCAGCTACCTCGCCCTTGCCCTTCGTGCACGACTACAAGACCTCGTCACAGCCATGATCACCGCATCCCAACATCGCACGGACACGCAGTTCGACCGGCCAGCGTCGTTTTACGAAGATGGGGTCACTCCCATGTGGAGCATCTTAGTGCGGAGCGACGTGGCGAAACAGCTAGCGGCGCTGGAGAAGGTGGAGAGGGAAGAAGAAATAAAGATAAGAAAAGAGAGGAAAGAGAGGATGGAAATGGCCGCTGCACATGCTGCTGCACTCGCAGCTCAAG
Source organism: Laccaria amethystina LaAM-08-1 (assembly GCA_000827195.1). Taxonomy (NCBI): domain Eukaryota; kingdom Fungi; phylum Basidiomycota; class Agaricomycetes; order Agaricales; family Hydnangiaceae; genus Laccaria; species Laccaria amethystina. The sequence continues at coordinate 26,431 of KN838689.1, forward strand.
CTACTGGCGCCGGACTAGGCGGGGACTCTTTAGCTGGCGGAGCTGGTGGCGCAGACGAGGAAGGCACGAAGCGAAAAAGGAAGAAAGAAGGTCCAGGCGTAACAGCTCGAAACATGTCTGAAGACGTGCGCAAGAAAATGTCCAATGCCGTGGCAACACAAGCAGCAGGCCTGGGTGGAAAGTACGCATGGATGAACGCAGCCAACGCAGCAGCTGCCAACGCTACGCCTAAACCCAAGCCTGCCCCCGCTGTTGCTCCCATCACCCCTGCCCCAGCTGCAGTAGCCTCCGCTAGTCCTGTGACTCCCGCCACTGCGTCTCCTGCGACCACTACGGCTCCACCTGCTGGTGCTGCGGGGAGTTCGTGGGCACGGCCGTATGTCCCGACGAAGAAGGCGGATGCAGCGTCGACGCCTGTGGAGGAAGACACGCGGACTCTGGTGACGATGCGCGATGCGATGTTCGTGGTGGAGAAGGAGAGAGGGCATGGTGGTGGGAAGGGCGCCGCTAGGGGTTGGGTATAACTTATAGGCCGTGTTTCTTGTTTTCAGATTTCTCTGCACTTCTTTTATTTTTTGCATTGCTACGTAAAATGACGAGGTCTACCTCAAAGGATGTGATACAGTGTCGCTCGAAGGTGTGGAATAAATTTCGGCTACATCTTTACTGGTACCCACATTGTTGACCACTCCAATAATTACGGTCGTTATTAGTTCTCTGTGATATGGAATCTACAACCCTCTCTACATATCAAGCATAAATATGTACCAGGCTAGTTTTGTCAATGCTGTTGAACCATGAATAAAAATGTCTGACGTTGAATCAATAGAAACGATTGCTGATGGGTTCTTTCCCGTCGACCAAGCGTCGATGCAAAATATTACTCGTAAATGACGACCACTACCAATCCCAAAACCAATCAGCACAACCCAACAAGAATTTCAAAAGCAAAAAAAAACTTACCCCATTCCCAATAAACACCGCCGCCTTGCGCGCAATATCCATATCAACAGCCATCCCCACATCCTTCTGCTCCTGATCAAGCTCCAAATCCCACGTCGTAACAATCGTATACCACCCCTCCTTTCTAAGGGCAACCTTCAACCTCTCCAACCAATCACTCCGATCGTTCGTCAACAAAAAAATCGTATCCAACGTCCTCGTCTTCCCAGCTGGCGCCGCGTGAAGATAATCCGCGCGAGAGTCCCGTATCTTTTTGATGATAGCCTCATCGGTGGGGAGGCAGCGTTCCATGTATATCGCCTCGTTCTCTGGGGTGTTGTTGCCCCATTCGCCTCCGGGGGGAGGGGTGAAGCTGTCAGGAAGAAAAGGGTGGAGGTTCCAGCTGTAGAATGTCGAGTTCCACGTCGCCAGCCTTACACAGGCTTCCTTAAAATCCCCTCGTCGAAGATGGATAGCCAACATCCGATCGTAGGGATTGCTCGTAGCAGGACGAGGGACCCGTGGACCTCTGGGTAGGAAAAGATACTCGTTCCTGTCCACGGCGGAATGTACGATGGGGGAAGTAGCGAGCAAACGGGACACCGGTGAATTCTTGAACGACTCCCACAACGGCAGTACGCGCGTCGATCCCCAAAGGAATAAATCAAATGTCTGCGGGAAACCGTCTTTCGATCGACTTTCCGCTTGAATTTCAATACACCTCTCCGGTGCGTTCTTGAGGATTTTCTCCCAATGGTCGAAAATGACGTCCCCATTCTCCCAATATATCGCGGGCTTGACGTCGCGCGTGTTGATGATGCGGCGTTCGGACTTGGGGCAGACGATGTCGAACCATCTTTCAGATACCGAGCGTGGTGCCGGGTCTTCGGGATCCCAAGGGCCGCCTGCTGCTGGTCCGGACATGAGGGCGTTGAGAGGCGTGTGGGGGACTGGGGTCCTGAATTTACTTTCTGGCCAAGGGTAATAATCAGGCTTCCAGATGTAGTCCTGGAATACGTAGGCTCTGTCTGACTTGTACGCCAGGTGCGCGTTCATAAGGCTTCACGAACCATCAACACACAATGCGGAGGGGGAGCAGGGGAAAAAAAGGGACATACATTTCGTTCATATGGTTATTCCATCCCAACATCTGAACCTGGTTCTTGAACAGCACATACCTCCCCGTCCGACCTTCAGGAAACGGCAAGTCAAGATTATGCTGCGGCAAGTCCCTCTCCCACTTCCACAGACTCTCATACGTGGGCGGTTGGTCAAGGTCAAGGGGCGCTACGAAATGTTTCGTGAAATGGCCCGAATACAAAATCGCAGCGAGAATGAGAAGCCCAGCGCCAATCGCCAAATGGCGTATACGAGAACTGCCGTTGTAGGTGTTCAGCTGCCCGGAGAGACGCCAGTGTTTCGGATGGGCTTTGGTTGCGATTGGGATGTATTGGGAATGGAGCATGGGATTCGGAGGGTCGTACGAGGTCGTCGTGGTTGGGCGTTAAGAGGTGATTAAGGGATGTTCATTGGGAATGAAACAGGGTTGATGCCTCCGAAACTTTAAAAAAAGCAACTCATTACGTACTAGTTCATGATGGTTAGTGGAGCATGGCAATCACCAATCCTGTGTTTTAATCTCTAAGAGGGCTGCTCAATTCTTAGTTCGTTCGTTCGTTCGTTCCTTGTGATCGGTTCCTAGGCCTCGGCTAACGGCTGAGTTCTAACTTTGCTGACCGCATTTGGCCGGAAAGCCCAGGCAGTTGAACTTGGGGACAATTTTTGAGTGAATTGACGGTGCGACGCGTTAGCGACGTGTGCAGCTGTGATATGTCGAAGTGAGGCATCGTTCATATCGCTCATTTACTCATCTAACCACCCATTTATAGCCGCCAATTTGTATTTCCTCCCTAAGCTATTCCAGGAGACCCTTATGGATGCTCATTTATCTCGCGGAGCGCATTTTCCCGCGACTCGACCTATTCAACTACCAATATCCCCTCACCTTTTGATACTACACTGTACTGATGTCTTTCTCTAAAATACTATACTATATTGCTCAAGGCATCGGAGTTAGTTTGAATTTGATGGGAAGGCGCTATGCCGTCTCTCGGATATCACTGATTGCGCTTTGTCATGAGTGGATCTGACGCGTGATTGTTGGATCTGGCTTTCGATCACAACGAACGAACGAACGAACTAAGAATTGAGCAGCCCTAAGTAAAGCACAGCAGTACACCTTTGAAAAAATATTAAATCCAGTCTCTTGTTTTATGCAGAAAAACATTTTTTTGAGGAAAGAGGCATGGACGAGTCGGATGATGCGTATTTTATTTTTAGATCTATTTCTCCGGGTACCGAACATTGTCCGACAGCTCGTACGACTTGGCCAACTCTTGGCACTGCGTTGTCGTCGTCAGTGCCTTTCCATGCAGAAGATAATCATTCTTTGACGACAGAACTATATCAAGTGAAGATCCCAGAACGGTTTGTCTACGAAGAAATAGGGGGAAATACATATCCAAGCGAGTTCAACTCGATGCGAGATTCGACGGGGAGCGGGGGAAGCCAAACGTACATAATTGCCGACTCAAACCATTTATCAAAATTTAATTCGCTTTGGCTTCGAACACGCACGACGAACAAGATGTCTACCAATAGAATTTTATCGAGACAACCTCCAAAAGCTAAGTCGTTTTGAGAGAACCCCCGCCCACTAAAGTTCTGGGGCAATGATTGGCAGCGACTCGGCTTCATCTGCTGTCTTCCAGCATTTGTTTGTCTGCGGCTCAACTGCGGCTTTCACTTCATAAGTTCATCCGAGAGTGGAAGAGCAGTCATGGGCTCGGAGAAGCCCTTGAGCATCGTTTGAGGGCTTGTGTCCGTCAACATCCGTAATTTAGAACATAGAATTCACCAACAGCCAAAGTTGACACGAAGAATGTAAATTGTTTGAGTCTTGATGTCGTGGCGCAGCGATAACCGCAGTAGCAACACCTGACAACTTCAATGAAATGGCATGCAAATTGCGTGCCACCTGCCAGCAAAATTCAGTCAATAAAATGGAAGGGTAGAGGGATAAGCTGAGAAGATGCTTTAAGACGATCTTCGGGTGAGCCCCAGCTGTGAGTGCATGATAAAAGAAGGGCCTTTAACCAGGTACAGCTGAAAGCTGTTCGTTACCGGAAAACGACTGCGTTCTCGTAGAGTGGTAAGCAGGCGTTTGCTACGAGGGGGCACAATGATGACACTGATTCATGGCGTCGGCCACTTTCGCTTTTGAGTCGCCATGATAAATTTTATTTGGGACCACACAGGGCCATGTCTGCAAAGATATGGTTCAACCTGAGTGGCGACAAAACTGTGGAGAGCATCCAGACAAATGAGTTAGCGGGGAGAGAGGACTGCTATAACTTTGTGACATTTTCACATCGACACCATTGCATCCATGACCTGGGGACATGTACTCAGAAATTGAGCCTGGTGCATTAGTTAGGCTTTGACTGGCAAAAATGCAGGAAGATACAATAACAGAGCTCGGGACAGGACAATCTTTTCAGAGTTGCCATGGGTGAATTTTTTTTGAGGATCTACAAAGGCCTGATTTCCGCAAGCTGGCTTAAGCAGGACCCATGATGCACCCGTTGGCACCTTTCGATGCTAGAAAAGATTGAAGAATAAAATGGCTTAAAGGGCATCACTCTCATGGAAGAGAGCATAGAGAGAGAACATACGGATGAACCTGAGGAGGAAGTGAAGTCGTTTGGGCCACGGAGAGGAAAACTTGAGTCTCCGAGCGAATTTCAACCGGAAATAACCGAAAATCGAACTGTGCTTGGCGCTGTCCGTAACTTTGCCACTACGTCGCTCAACAGTCACCGTTCTTTCCCCATCCCCCATCCCGTTTTACACAATTCATCACTTTTAAATATGTCTTCCGACCTCTGTCCCGTATATGCCCCCTTTTTCAGTGCCATGGTGAGCCCTCTTCCGCCTTTTTGCCGCGACGTGCTGGTGACCGTCATCATATCATAGGGTGTCACCAGCGCCATTGTTTTCACCTGTGAGCTTTGAGCTGCTACTGTTTCGTGTCGATAAAAGAGCATATATTTACCCCTTAATTCTATGCGACGATAGGCATAGGTGCAAGGTGTGTTTGCGCTCTTTTTGTTGCCCATTCTGGAACTCGGCCCATCTTACATTGTCAAAAGCTACGGCACCGCAAAATCAGGTGTTGGCATCTCAGCAATGGCAATTCTGCGACCCGACCAGATGATGAAGTGTGTCGTTCCTGTTATCATGGCTGGTATCATTGCTGTAAGCGTTCTCCTCCGCACTGTCTCCCAGTGTTCCCTTGGTAGTTCCTGACACTCCTCTTTAGATCTACGGTCTTGTCGTGTCAGTTCTCATTGCAAATGATCGTACGTCTATATTACCGACGATTCCTCTGCTGCGCTCAATGAATGTCTGCAGTGAACGTCCACATGCCCCTAGCCAAAGGTTTTGTGCAGCTCGGCGCAGGTCTCTCTGTCGGCCTGGCGGGTCTTGCTGCTGGCTTTGCTATCGGTATCGTTGGAGACGCTGGTGTAAGGGGAACAGCACAACAGCCCAGACTCTTCGTTGGCATGGTACGCAGTCGCCATTCACTTCGTCTCCACTATGTTGACGATGCTCTATAGATCCTTATCCTCATTTTTGCTGAAGTCCTGGGTCTTTACGGTATACTTACTATACGAAACCTCTGTGAACGTAGCTGACCCACCATCAGGACTCATCGTCGCCCTCATCATGAACACCAGGTCCCAAATCATGACCGTGCGTAGCTTTTACTACCTTATCACGTCCTTCTTATGTCTCTACAGTGTTAATGAGCATGCGGTTGCAAGTAGCGAAGCTAATGTTAGGAGAAGTGCCCGAGGAACGTCAGGGAGTATACCGGACTCCTGTAAGCAGTGCAGACGATTCTTGATTAGTTCCTACCTAGGTGCTCTCGACGATAATTAATTCACCTCTTTTGCGTTGGTGCTCTTGCACTGTTCAGTCTGAAATTGCGGAGTGCTGCGCAACGAAATCGCTCTGCTGCGCTCACTGTTCCTGATTTTAATCTAACAGAGCGCTTTTCAAAGGAGGCTGGATCTGGATTCGTTCGCCATGTTTCCCCTCTGAATGCCTTGGGCATTGGATTGCGGAAGGTGCAAGTGTCATCACTCCGCTGATTCGTATCCGCTCAGTGCTCTTCAGGGACTTTGGCCAAAACAAAGGAATACAAAATCAGCAACTACAACCTCGCAGATTGGGATTTGGATGAGAGGAAGATGCACCTCTACCCTTACGCGTTCAACCGTCTCATTGACCGTTGATTGGATCTGTTTTTTTCTTTGCTGAACGTATTTGCTTCCTGGCCTGCAGGTTGTCGGGGCGTATAATACTTGACTCTTTGCGGCTTGCCTCGAGCACTACATCATGATTCTTTGAACTTTCCACCACACTACAGAGTTCTCTGTATTGGATGGTATGCTTGATTACAGCCGTCCTAATCATTCAACAGGCGCCCATAGCTGCTGACAGAAGACCAGCCTTAGTAATGACTCTGATTACTGAACAAACGTCATTGATCGCATAGGGCATATAAAACTGCAGCCCAGGATCGACTCTCAATAACACTTCGCACTGCTCCTCTTCTCCAACAATGTCTTCTTCCCAAAACAAATTGAACATTTTCGTGACTGGCGGTACAGGTGTGAACTGTTCTTCTGCTCCTGTTGTATACGGGGTACCCAACGCTGACATTATGTAGGATACATCGGGGGAGCTGTTATCTCTCGCCTCGTCCAACACCCCGACACCAAGTCTTTCGAAATTTCAGCTCTAGTACGCACAGCGGACAAGGCTAAAAAGCTCGAGACGCTCGGTGTTCGCCCAGTGATTGGGTCATACTCTGACCTGAAGGTTCTCACTGAAGAAGCGGCCAAAGCTGACTTTGTTATCGCTCTGGTTGGTATCCCGAGCCTTTGTGGATCTTTGAATATTCATTGAACTGTTCTGTTGATAGGCTGATGCGGACGCGTTGCCTGCTGCTGAGGCTATCTTGGCTGGTTTGAAACAGCGACATGAGAAAACGGGGACCGTTCCAAAGTTGATACACACTGTGAGTGGTCTTACAAATGTCAAGGAAACAACTGGCTGATTCAGTTGTCTCATATCAGTCTGGCAGTGGTTCGTATTTCACTATGACAAGATCGTACAAGGGCTAACATCAAAGCAAAGCTTTCATCATGGACAACGCAAAGGGCATGCATGGAGATCACACAATCTACAGCGACCTAGATGCAGACGCCATCGCGGCTTTACCTGAAACCGCGCCACACAGACACGTTGACATGCCCATTATCGCAGCCAACTTGGAGGGTTACGTGAGGTCATACATCGTCGCTCCAGGTGCGTTCTATCGCAGTTTCACCTAAGATATGAGCCTAGCTAAATAATTATGTAGGAACTGTCTTTGGCACAGTCTCAGGACCCCTGGTTGACCTGGGCATCCAAAACGAACACTCCATCCAATTCCCCCTCCTGTTCAAAGTCGCCATCGCCCGCAAACGAGCAGATTACATCGGCCTTGGGAAGAACATCTGGCCAGCCGTCGAGGTTAACGACAGTCAGTCTCTGGATTCTTTCTTCCTTTCCTACTCTAACAGTTCACTAGCTGCCGACCTCTTCTTGACCCTCTTCGACGCCATCCGCTCCAAACCTGACAGTGTACCGTACGGCCGAGAAGGCATATACTTTGCTGAAAGCAGCGAGTATACGGGCTACGAAATTGCCAAAGCTACGTCTCAGGCCCTTGTCGAGCTGGGGGTCAGCCAGCCTCACGAGCCTACTGCGTTCACGCCAGAGGAGCTTGATCAGTACTTTGGGGTGTGTAACCCTTCTTTGCTTCAATCCAAACTGCAACTAAATTGGAGTTGATAGAAATTTTGGCCGTTCCTGTCAACCAACTCGCGTGCACGAGCTGATCGGTCCCGTGCGCTTGGCTGGAAGGCTATCCATGGGAAAGATGCACTGCTAGCGAGCATAAAGCCGGAATTGGAGTATTACTGGAACGAATCAAGCAAGTAATGGGCATTGAGTCTATAAATGTAAATGTATGGCAAAGAATGGTGGTAATACACAATTGCAAGTAAAATGAATGTCTATTAGTTCCGCAACAGCTTATCGTCAAGTATCCTTCAAAGCAGCCTGAAACCCCTGCACAACCGCAACAACCTCCCTCACCCACCTCTCCAACTCCTTAGGCGGATACTCCTTCCCCATGACACTCGCATTATCCTTCACACCCACCGTACACCCGAACAAGAACTTGATAAACTCCTTCACCTCCTCAGACCCTCGCCAGAGCCGGATCCCGGCATGGGAGATGATGGCGTGGATCGCTTGAACGTGCTCTATCGACTTGACGTTCTTCAACAACACACGCACGCACCCGATCGCTTGTGTGCGGGGCAGGAAACCGTGGTTGTATAGCTCGCCGATAAACTTGGACAGGGCCAGCGCGGAGGAGACGTACGCCCCATATTGAGCTGTAGGGTTTTTCTGAATCGTGATAGCCCCTTTAATATTCTGTCAAAGACGGAGTTACTTTGATTCACTTAAAACCAAAAAAGAAACGGACTAACCTCATCAACATGCCAACACGCCACAAACGTCCTCAACAAAATCTCTCCAAGTGACTGTGCAAAAAAGGTGTGCAGGCCCTCCCAAGGCATGCCCTCGAACGTCCTATACACCCTCTCAGCAAACGCAGCTAGTGAATCAACCTCATTGACACAACTAGCTCGCTGCGCAGCCCTATAAACAAAAAAACGAGCCAGCTCGGTCACGCTCTCTTCGTCCCACGTCGTATCGTGACCCTGTTGGACCAAGCTTACCGCGTAGTGGTCGAGCGATCCAGGCGTTTGGGCGCGTACCCCGTAGTGGAAGGTACGGTACCACGCAGGGGCCGGGCCGCGGAGTTGTGTGGACCATATGCTGCGTTTCGTTGGGTCGGATAGGTTCCAGTTGATGCCTGCGAGGAGGTCTTGGGAGAGGGTGCGTCGGCTGAGTTCGTTGGCTTTGATTTGGGGTGGTATGTCTGTAATGGTCCACGTCGTGGGTGAGGAGGAGGAAGAGGAAAAGATCTTCTTGATCTCGTCGTCCTCTAGTGTGAGTGTGCTGCTTGTCCTGCTGCAGGCCGTGATAGTAGTAGTCGAAGTAGTAGTTGAAGAGGAAGCTGAGCCAGAGCCTGATGTTGAGGAAGAGGCAGCGCTGTGGTGATGTTGGTTCTCTCGTCTCGGGTTACGACGACTTGAATAATTCGAGGTCTGAATTGGAATTTGAATTTGATAAAGGGGAGGCAGAGTGGCTTTATGCTGCTGCCCATGCAAGACCCCACGGAGCAGAGCAGGGTTATAAGTATAATTATGTTTCAAAAACCGAGGTGGTGGTTGCTGTTGTTGTGGTTCGTGAAGAGTAGTAGTGAAGCGAGGAGGGAGGACCATATTGGGACTTGAATGAATAATTTTATACGTGGGATCCCTGTTGGTAGATAGGGTAGGTCGAAACAAAGGAGTGGAGGTAGTGAAGGTGTCTTTGTTGTGTTGGAGGTCAATTGGAGCGTTGAAATCCTACCCTATCCCCCGTTCCTATTCTTATAATACGAAGAAAAGTCAAAGCGAGACCACGCGCGGACACGAACACAGCGGTTGAGAAATGGCCCTTCCAAGGTGAACATGGCGGGGTGGTTAGATTAATATTGGGTGGAACGGCAACCCCGTGCCTGGGTATGCTCGAGAGGGCAAGGCGGGCGAAAAACCACTGTAGAAGGTACGAGAACGATTCAGCAGGAGAGTGGGTCCTTGGAGATGACGACTGGGATCTGGAACAAAAGAATAACTGAGAGGAGAAGGGTCCTAGACACGCGTTTGAAATTACATAGACCCATTTGGACTGAGGATAGGGTCAAGGTGACGAGGCGATATCGTGGCTTGAAATTAGCCACTGAACATTTCCATGAAAAGGTGTCGAGTGTGGCTTTTCGAAGAGGATTTCGTCGCGGTGGACGCGAAAAGACTCGGAGTTGGTCGTGTTTGCCTTGTGCCAAAAAAATGAATTTGTTCGTACAGTAGATAAAAATAGTACAGTACCAAACGCTACTAAACGTCGTTGAAAAGGAAGGGAATGAACCTTGTACCAGCGCTCAGCACTTCCTCCTTTGAAGTCTGCTACGTGTCGTCCTCCTCCTTACGAGTATGTATCACCATTGTGACGGCTTGCTTTAGCCGCGACCAAATATTGTTTGTTGCAATCGCAGTGATAGTCGAGCTCTATTCGTCGGCTACAATGCAGCGGTGGTGGATAACGGCTTCAACTTAGTAGTCTGCGAGGGGTGGATGTCAGAGACAGACTCGGAGGAGGGCCTAAAATAGGGAAGGGACGTATGTGCCATTTTCTACGGCGTTGGAGTATGGTCTAGCATCGTGACTAAGTGGTTCAGCCAGCTACTAGCGCTCTCTCCAGTTACACCGAGAGTCTTCCACAGGGACGGGCGTCTTGCGCCACACGAACGGGAGATGTTCTTCGGATCCAGAGTGCTGAAATTGTTCTCTTCCACTTTCGACGGGATTTGGCGGGATTTTTCCTACTAGTATCTCTGCAGTAGCTCGAAGGGATTGCTGAGGGTCTTTAAGAGGAGTTTTTCGACGGTTTTGTGAGTTTTTTGGGTTTGGAAGAATGAAGGGTGTCGGATGGTGTTGGTATGTCTATGTGGTGGCCGCTTGATCACGGATTCACAATTGCCACCAACGAACCTCGAAGACCTCGATGAAGCTCAGCCTCCCAGCATCATTGTCGAAACCTCAGCCCAATGCTGGAAGCATCCTTAACCGCGCGCAGAAGCCAGCTCCGCCAAAATGGGTCATCGTGGCGGTCGAATTTGCGAAAAGCTTTTGCAAGGTGTACGAGGCGAGCTGCTACGCCGTCGATTTCATCATGCAAGGCAGTTGAAAGGTATGGTAGCAGAAAGTCCACGCCCTTCCGTGGGCTGTGGCTGTAGGTGGGAGTTGAGTATCGAGAGCATACGGACGTCGAATCTTGGATTAGACAGTATGTGTCGAGCTACAGGTCGACTTTCTTGTGAGCGTGGATCCCAGCGTCTTTAAGAGAAACGACTGACAAGGTGTTGGTATGAGGTATCGGGGGACGATGGAAGGTGTCAACGGTACAGTGATCAAGGTCCAAGAACGACTGTCAGACTGCGCTCGTAGGGCAGCACGGATGAGGCAGCGTGAAGTGGGAGGAGATGGAGAGATGGGCTGGCGTGAATTGCGGTAGGAGAGACTTGACAGGTCTGATCTGCTGAGTTTGAGGCATCGACTTCCATCCGTGTGGACGCCGATGTCAATGGGACTATTGAGATTGTCTTCCTACGTATAGACGACAACCCGGTTTTTAGGAGGATCCGGTAGGGTTCTAAGCGCGAGATCGTAGAGGACATTTAGTGGGTTGCGCCTGTGAAGAGAGGGGTGGTTGAGTTAGAGGGGAAGGGGAGGGGGACCTCAACGCCCACACTTTTCCAAAATGCTCACAATACCATCATCTCAGGAAACGCGGTACGATTTTTCCAATAACCAGCGTTGCTCGTGATAAACCCCAAATCATCGCTCCCCGCCTCACTGATCGCTCACCCGCATTCCATACACCTCGATTCTCATATCCAATGACCAAAACATCAACCCGTGATCGCGAGGGCGCCCCATTGCAAGCAGCGTGGGACTCTTCATCCCTAGAATGTAGCGTCTGCAGAACACATTCCTGCCTGGTACCCCACTTCACACCAAAGTAAAGCCCACCTCGCTAACGCCCCTCTTCGTGCACGTCTTTCACGGATGGGGCCGCTTGGGGATTCGGCTGGTCTCGCGCCCCTCCAACTCATTCACAACCGTCACCGGATATACTCGTGTACGAGGGAGTGCGAGTATGCGCCCATCTCGTCCTGCGTACAAATGAAACTACACGCAGGTATGCGGTGGGGCTTTGCGTGAGGAGACCAGGATGTGGGAGACGAGAATGGATGGAAGGACCGGGGGCAGAGACACGCTGGTATGGGTGCTTGAGGAGAATGATGGAGAAACACAGAATCATGGCGGTGGGGGCCAAAAGTGCACGATGTTCCATATTCTGCTCGTATGTTTGCTGCTAAGGAAATATATGGAAAAATGGCAAGGGAGACAGGCTTAAGAGGGGGTGAAGTATCTCTGGGATGATGGCCCATGGGGGTTCGCAGTCTCTTTATTGAAATTTGATGAGCCGCCAAGAGCCAGAAATTAAACGAGACGATACCCAAGCACAGTCAGAGTCAGAGGGATGTTTGTCGTTATCTGTCATGGGAGGCAATCTCGATTCAAACTGTTGGATAAGAGTTAGACGAATTGTAGTGGTGAAGTCCTTACAGAAGAAGTTTTTGACCGACTCGCGCTAGAGAGATAGCAATGGTATTGGTCGACGTCTGGGCCAACTCTCATGATGGTTAGCCCCTGCGAAACCGCGGCTTCACTAGCCCGCCCAGCCCACTCGAAAACAGTACACCTGCTGGCGGCATTCTTAAGCGAGTTCCAAAGGTAGCAGGGCCAAACCCGCCTCCATGTGGCTGTATAGTGTCACGGTAAGCTCACAGTTTTAACAGAATACGGTCGACGACGAGTCCGCTTGATGGTGCAAGTTCGCGTCGGTAGTTGAGAGCGGCACTCTGGCAAGAGAACCCGTAGCTTCTGTATGGAGTCTAACATAAGGCGAAGAGGGGTTTGAAAACTCCCCGGAAACTCCATAGAGGAATTTAGTCCCGATTAGGATCCCGGCTCACAACTGATCTCTGACTGATCTCACCTCTTCTTCATCAGCCACGACGACCGCCCGACCTATCGACGTCTTCACCCCTTCCAACTTTTCTAGTGTTCATACTACAGCACGCAATTTCACTCATGGAATCTTCGTCATCAACCGCGCTCCTGCAAAACGCTGTCGGAACCACCATCTCTGGAGGCGCACAAGTCATTAACGCCGGCCGCGACGTCGTTCTTCAAGGCTCTCCGGCCCCTCCTCCCGCAGGTATGTCAGGTTTTATATGAATTCGCCAATACTATCAAATGGTTCGTGGCATCTAGGTCTTCCGGACTTGCTTAGGCCTGTCAGCAACGCCACACATACTCGCGCGGGTCACGTTGCTCGGTGTGATCCCGGAACCCGCTTAGAGGTCATCGCTCAGATCAAGCAGTGGCTTAACGGCTCCGGAAAGCAAGCTGCTATCTGCTGGCTCAATGGACCAGCTGGCTATGGCAAGTCAGCATTAGCTCAAACCATCGCGGAACACTATGCTGCAAAAGGCCGCCTTCTAGGGAGCTTCTTCTTTCTTCGAGGTGCTGGTGAACGCAGCCACATATCTCGCCTGATTCCTACTCTTGCCCATCAGATCTCCCTTTTTGTTCCTGCTGCGAAGCCATTACTTGAGGGGGCTCTTCGTGATGAGCCAGCCTTGCTTGAACCCCCTGTCTCTCTTGCCCATCAATTTCAAAAGTTAATCATAGATCCAACTCATTCCACCACTTTCAAAATCCTTTCTACCATTGAAGCCTTTTCTCCTTTTGCAAAGCAAAGGATTCTTGTTATTGATGCTCTTGATGAATGTGATGACAAGGCTGAGATGGCAGCCTTCATTGATGTTTTGATCAATGTATCTTCAGGGAAAAGTCATCTCCCTTTCCGAATACTTCTCACCAGCAGGGTGGAGGAACATATTCAGAAAAGGTTCAATGATTCTGGTGCCCAATCAGTTTTATACCATCTGGACTTGTCAACTTATGATGCTCGTCTGGATATCCAAGTTTATTTTCAGAAGGAGTTTAGTCGCATCTATGACCAGAATATTCGAATGATGCAGAGGATATCAAAGCCCTGGCCATCCATCAAAGACCTTGCTATACTTCTCAATCAGGCTGGCAGTTCATTTGCATTTGCCATGACATTGATCCAATATGTTGGGGGAGACCCCATGCCACACAAGGCAATGCAACAACTTTTGAAATCAGGAGCTGATGGTTTGGATCCACTTTATAAACAAGTTCTTTCCTCTGCTTCCAGGACAGCAGCTCTTCATCAGATTCTTGCAACAATCATGATTCTGGAGGACAACCAATCTATCTCTTTTCTCAGCTCCCTCCTCTATCTTCAGCATGAGGAGGTTATTCATGAGCTACTGGGGGTACAGTCAATTATCAAAATACCTGGAGATGATCATCAGCCCATTATGCTCTATCACACATCTCTCTGGGATTTTCTGACCATCAAATCACGATCAGAGAAATATTTCATTGATCCCCCTCCACAGCACCTTCATCTTGCCATACACCTTTTGAAGCATCTGGCAAAGTACCCTTCAAAAGACTTTTTTGAGGGTGATGTGGCCAACTATGCTTGCCTTAATTGGCCACACCATATTCTTTTAGGATTTCAGAAGCAGGGATTATATGTGGATGAAACAACAATGAGCTCTTTGGAAACTCTTATTGAAGTTTTACTGACTTTTCAGGGTAAGACATGGTATAATACCATACTGACTATTGAAGTTTCTAAGAAGACAAGGATGTTAAGCTGTGTGAGAGATGGAAAGGATTTATTTCAAGTGAGTTATTGTGATTCTCAGATGGTCATCACACTCTGAATATGTATAAGACATTGCAGGGGTCAATTGTTACAAAGAATTTGACCAAGCTACTTGAACAAGTTATTAATTTCTATGAGGTAAGAGTTTATAATTATAATTTGTCACTTATTTATTAAGGTATTCCAACAGACAGTAAGTAACAAGACAATGATGCTACTCAAAAGTTAATCTGTAAGGTGATTAGGAGGTATGTGGTAATAAACAGTTATCAAAAAGTATCAAAATAAAATATTGCCTTGTTCCACAGAATGTAAGCTAAGACAAAATAACATTTTATTGTTGTTGATAAAGCACAGGAAGTAAGAATAAAATGATTACTAAGCAAGACAGAGTTTTGTTTTTATTGTTGTTTTATCTTGCAGAATGTATGTCTACAAATTTTTAAAAGTTTAATATATTCTAATGGTTGCCATTAGTTTGTGGGTAATTATTTTGCATAATATGCCACATCTTATCATCAGCTGTCCATTTCTTTCAGAGAGTAAGTATTAACTGTTGATCCTGCTGCTTATACAACTACTGTTCTTATTCATAAATCCAGAAGGTAAATATACCCTATTGACAGTGTCTCCATATGTCTATAACAGATTTGTTTAGTGGGTACGTGATTTTAAAAGTTTTAAAATAACTTTGTTCTGACTCAATTCTCTTCTGGACCTGCCATTTCTTAGGCAGTAAGTTGTTCCCCTATTGACCATTGACTCTTCTTGTGACTCATTCTCTGGCCTTTCCTTTTCATGTGCATTGTTTGTTTCAGAAAGTATGCTTTCTTACATTGTATTTTGCACACTTCTAAAACACATACTCTGGCTGGCATTCTTTTTTTAGGTGGTGAGTTAGCATTCCTTTAACTATGCACTCTCCATGGTCTGGCCATTCTTTTACAGAAAGTAGGCCTGGTTTTTAATATGCACTCTTCTGCTGATGCAGACTGTGGCCTGTTTTATTTCAGATTGTGAGTTGGCCTGATTTTTAATGTGCACTCTTCTGGTGATGCAGACTGTGGCATGACTTGTTTCAGAATGTGAGTTGGTTTAGTTTTTAATGTGCACTCTTCTGCTGATGCAGACTTTGCCCTGTCTTGTTTCAGAGGGTGAGTTGGCCTGGTTTTAATGTGCACTCTTCTGGTGACACAGAGTGTGGCCTGTCTTGTTTCAGCCAGTAAGTTGGCCTGATTTTTGAGGTGCACTCTTCTGGTGACACAGAGTGTGGCCTGTCTTGTTTCAGCCAGTGAGTTGGCCTGGTTTTTAATGTGCACTCTTCTGCTGATGCAGACTGTGGTGTGTCTTATGTCAGAATGTCAGTTGGCCTAGTTTTTAATGTGCACTCTTCTGCTGATGCAGACTGTGGCCTGTCTTGTTTCAGAGGGTGAGTTGGCATGGTTTTAATGTCCACCCTTCTGGTGACACAGACGGTGGTCTGTCTTGTTCAGTGGGTGAGTTGGCCTTGTTTTTAAGGTGCACTGTTCTGGTGACACAGATTGTGGCCTGTCTTGTTTCAGAATGTGAGTTGGCCTGGTTTTTAATGTGCACTTCTGCTGATGCAAACTGTGGCCTGTCTTCTTTCAGCCAGTGAGTGGCCTGGTTTTTAATGTGGCCTCTTCTGCTGACACAGACTGTTTCAGGGGGTGGGTTGGCTTGGTTTTTAATGTGCACTCCTCTGGTGACACAGGCTGTGGCATGTCTTGTTTCAGAATGTGAGTTGCCTGGATTTTAATGTGTACTCTTCTGCTGACACAGACTGTGGCCTGTCTTGTTTCAGGGGGTGAGTTGGCCTGGATTTTAATGTGCACTCTTCTGCTGACACAGGCTGTGGCCTGTCTTGTTTCAGATTGTGAGTTGGCCTGGTTTTTAATGTGCACTTTTCTGCTGATGCAGACTA
Organism: Laccaria amethystina LaAM-08-1; assembly: GCA_000827195.1. Classification (NCBI taxonomy): domain Eukaryota; kingdom Fungi; phylum Basidiomycota; class Agaricomycetes; order Agaricales; family Hydnangiaceae; genus Laccaria; species Laccaria amethystina. The sequence goes on from KN838689.1 coordinate 43,004, forward strand.
TGGCCTGTCTTGATGCAGAGGGTGAGTTGGCCTGGTTTCAATGTGCACTCTTCAGGTGAAACAGACTGTGGCCTGTCTTGTTTTAGAATGTTAGTTGGCCTGGTTTTAATGTGCACTCTTCTGCTGATACAGACTGTGGCCTGTCTTGTTTTAGGGGGTGAGTTGGCCTAGTTTTTAATGTGCACTCTTCTGCTGATGCAGACTGTGGTGTGTCTTGTTCAGCTTGTGAGTTAGCCTAGTTTTTGATGTGCACTCTTTTGCTGACATAGACTGTGGCCTGTCTTGTTTCAGCCAGTGAGTTGGTCTGGTTTTTAATGTGGACACTTCTGGTGACACAGATTGTGGCCTGTCTTGTCTCAGAATGTGAGTTGCCTGGTTTTTAATGTGTGCTCTTCTGGTGACACAGACTGTGGCCTGTTCTGTTTCAGATTGTGAGTTGGCCTGGGTTTTAATGTGCACACTTCTGGTGACAGAAACTGTGGCTTGTCTTTTTTCAGATGGTGAGTTGGCCTGGGTTTTTATTGTGCTCTCTTGTGGTAACATATATTTTGGTGCTTTTTTCTAAGGGGGTGAGACACTATGCTTTTGGTCATGAATTACTCTTGTCATACATCATCTCTTTTTACTTTTCTTAGTATGTAAGTTATTTGTTTTTCACTGTATATTATTCTAGCAACCCATTTTGACATTTCCTTTCTAGCAGGTGAGCTGCTTACATCCTTATCCCAATCCATCCCACTCACTTTTTCTTGCACTCATTCTTTTCATTTATAGAAAGTATGTGGTCTCTCCTGCATGTTTTGTGAGTTTTATTTGGTAGCTTTCATTTTTCAATCTACATGTATTCAATCATTATCCTTTATCAGGTGATTAATCTCCAATCAATATCTCTCAAGTGGGTTAGTCAAATTTCAGCACCCCATATACCAAATTTATGACATCTCTGTATTTCATTTTCTTAGCATGTAGGTTATCCATTCATTCTCATTTCCATCACCCTGACATGTGCTTTTTTAAACTTAGATTGTATGTTTTTATTTCCTGTTATGCAAGAATGCTCATGTTTTGTAGCTTGTATGTCTTTGGTCTATTTATAGATTCTGGCACTTTCCCCTTTCAACCATTCTTTTTGTTAGGATGTCTGTATTTATTTGTGTCATTTCACCAGATCACTTATTTCAGATTTATAGTGGGCAAGTCAACTCCATTTTCTATCATCTTGGAATCTTTGGTGTCATTAATTTCACCCATTTTTAGAGGGTATGATTTCTTTCTTGTTGTCATTGCATACTCAATATTCATCATTAAAATATATAGAAAGATACAGAGCTATCTGAATTCTAATGAACATATTTCTTTGCAAAATGTCAATTTTTGTATGTGTATTTATCTGCTCTATTTCTTCTTGTTCACCATCACCATTCTCCTTAGTAGTTGATACATCTTCTATAACTATGATTCCTCTAACATCTCTATGATTGAGCCATGTATATACTGAAAAGAAACAAAATCTTTATGTACTCAGTTTCATTTTCTGCCTCTTGAGGTGTAGATGAAGTACTGATTGCTGAGAATACCACCCTACAGCATTGTGGACTCAATTTTTTTTTTCTCATTTAAATATCCCAACTCCTATAAAATTAATGTTTTCAATGGATTTCACATCACTGTTCTGCACAACAAAAAGAAAGACCACTTTCTAACAATAACCATAAGTCAGTGTATTCAAACAGAATGGAGTGCAGCCTATTTTTGAGAAACAGTCTATCAAATCCACTTGAAATGTAAATTTGAAGGTGAGGAGGTTGTGAAGTGGGTTGTGTGGGAGTTTGTAAGGTAGGTGTGAACCATAATCAATAAACATCATGTGACTCTTGTGACCAAAGGGAAAAAACCATAAATAGAAAGTGGATAAAAATCCTTCAATATCCTTAGATCTAGGTTGAATTTAAGACATTTTCCAAATGAGAACTCTTCTTTACCCAAATGAAAACATTTTGTTAAATTTTCACCCTTATCGGCTCAGTTGATCAAGAGTTATTTCCCTCTGAATGTCAGATCAGTCAAATTATGCTCACACCTTGTCAGCAATGGGAACTAGAACTATTCTGAGCACCATTTAAGCTACTTTATTCTCATTGAGTTCTTTTAAAAGCTTATCAAGGTCTGGAAGCATGTGATGGGCACAATATTTCTGTGATGCCCATGCAGCCTGCTTTCCATTCAGCTCTTTGTGGTAAGCATCCATGAATCATTGAGACCAAATGGCAAATTTCCTCATCACCTGCACAGGAACTTCAGAAAGTGCCTTGAGTGTGTTATTCTTGAGATCCTCTTCACATGAGGAAGGTGGGTAAGTCCAGTAGACAATTTTAGTGTGGCCCTAGCATTGCTCAATAAAGTTAAGCTCACAATGGAACTTGGTTAAAAAGATTACTTCAACTCCTCAAGCTTGGCACAATGTTTCAAGCAATGATTCTGCTTGGGCAAAGTCTGGCTGGTTATATAAAATCTGACAAATGCAACATTCTTTTTCCCCAGGTGCACATTTAAACTTGTTGCATTGCACCAGCAACTTTTTACCCTTCAAGTCACACAAGTCAGAATCTATAAAGCCTTGTTCCTGGAGGATAACCTCCATGCCTTTGAAAACTCCTTGTAAATCTGGATTAGGGTCATCCATTGGATAATAGAGAGTTTGAGGTTTGCTGTCCTCAAATTGTGCACCCCTCATTCTGATCTTGATTTTTCTGACAATCACATCCAGGTGATGAACAAGTTTACCAGTAGCAGGATTATGCTTGGACACCTCAATTCCCCAGTTTGAACTGGGTTTTGGCACAGTTTTAGGCATATATCTAGCAGAGAGTGTGTCCTCAGCATGCTTCAGGTGAGTGGTCATATTGTTGTAAAGCAGGACATGGTCATAATTGGGGTAACATTTTTGCAGGATATCAATTGCTTCCTTTATCTGGTCAAGAATATCAGGATTTGTGAAGTAATCATCTTGGTTCTTCCCAAGGCTTGAAGACTCATTGCACTGATAGCTTTCCATCAGGTGAGATGAGCCACCCAAAATCTGCTGAGACAAAATTGGCAATCATTAGTGAAGCACCTTCCCCTTTTGCATAAGGTTTAGCACTTGCATCTTTGTGACACCAGCCTTTCTTATGGCAATGGTGCACATAGAAGATGGATTTGTTATGAAATCAGAGGATCACTCATTGTTGGTCAGCAGGAGGTAAGTGTTCTCTTATGTCCTTATACCAGGATGCTATCTTGTCCAAATCTTTTTGCCTTTTCAGGAGACAACAGGTAAATGTTGATTTCATTAACAATTGTCTCATCAACAAGGAGGGAGTCATTTCAGTTGCTATATGGATTTATAGGAAGAATTGTCTGATCTGCCAAGAATTTCCAGTTAAGATCACACAGGTGTTGAGCACAATGTTTGCCTTGGCCCATCCCAACAGTGGCTTGACATGCAGAGGCACCCAAATGATTGTAAGTGTGTGATTCCTGTCTCATAAACATATTCAGCATTGATATCATTCCCTCTAGCCATGTGCAATGCCACAGATCTAACTGTGGGTCTTTATAACTGTGCCCTGTGTCTCAAGATGGATGAAGATTTTTTTTTCAAATCTGCCAAAGTGTTGAGACATGCTGACTGAGTAGGTGTCATGTGGCTTTCTCCATGTAAACTGCAATTCAATGGTTCAGGATTGAACTTTGTATATTCATATCCCTTTAGAAGTTGTGGGAAGGGTTGAGGTTGGGCGTGTCATGTGGATGGTAGAGATGACAGTTGAGGTTCTATTTCCTCCTGATCCATATTTTCTCTATGCTACAATATGTTATCAGCATTGAGTCTGTTGTTGCCTTCATGATCTTCCTCAGCTTCAGTGGCACCATCAACAAGGATGTTGGGAATGATTTCTCTGGTTATGGCACCCTCTTCTTTGACTCTGTCAATCTCTGCAGGATCTGTTGCCATGTGCCATTTGAGAAAGACTCCTTGTTGGGGAGTAGGGAGGTCTTGTCTCTCCCCCGCATGTTCTGATCAGCGCTGATCAGAATTATGCATACATCCTTCTCCAGCCATTTTGGCTGGAAAGTAACTCAGAGATGGCCCACTCAGTGTCACTCAGCGCTGATCAGCACTGATCAGAGTGCTCAGTGCTGAGTAAACTGATCAGTGCTGAGTGACGCTGAACAGAACTGAGTGGTGCTGAACAGAACTGAGTAACGTTGAACAGTAGAGCAGTCTTTACAGTACTTATCTCTCCCCAACAGGCTCTGATCAGCGCTGAGTGGCACTGAGCAGTTCTGTACAGCGCTGAGTGGCACTGTTCAGTGCTGAGGGTTTATACCATCAGGATGGATTTCAATTATATGTAATTAAGTTGTAACAAAGCATATATTTGTAACTACATAGAATTAGCAATAATGACAAATGATGCTGGAGATCATCGTTCATCGTTTAGTTGCCACGCCATCGTCAGCGACATGGCACCTGAATTTCGAGGAAAATCAACTAAACTACAGTACACTACTTATGAAGTTATAAAATAAAAAATGATGACGAACGACTACACATGTGTAGTCATTCATTGTATGGTTACCACATTGCTGTTTGCATCGTGGCACCTGAAAGAGAGAGAGGGAGGGGGTAAGGGGTCCTCGACACCAAATAAACAACAAAGATGAACAGCAACATCTGTCGCTGTTCGCTGTTCGCTTGCCGCTTCTGTCGATGGGGGGTGGCTGTTGTATCCATCGTTGGCTGTGGCCGTCCCTCGGGGTTGGAGGGTTGGCCCTCATCCTGCACCTGAAAAAAAGAGGGGGGGTAAGGGGTCCTCGCTCACCGAATAAACAACGACAATGAACGGCGACAGATGTTGCCGTTCGCCGTTTGCTTGCTGCATCCGTTTTGCATCGTGGCACCTGAAAGAGAGAGGGAGGGGGTAAGGGGTCCTCGCTCACTGAATAAACGATGACAACGAACAGCGACAGATGTCACTGTTCGCCGTTTGCTTGCCGCATCTGTCGATGGTGGGTGGCCATCTTGTCCATTGTGCTGCTTCCGTCGATGGTGGATGGCCGTCGTGTCCATCATTGGCCATGGCTGTCCCTCGATGTTGGAGGGTCGGCCCTCGTCCCCCATTGTTGTCTTCCGGCCCTCGTGTGACATCGTCCGTTTGGTTGCCACGCCGCATCTGCGATGTGGCACCTAGATATGCTGTGTGAGCAAGTGGTGCGAGGCGAGGGGGTTAGGGAACTCACCTGGGCTGGCCGAAGACAACCCACAGTGACAATGTTGTATGTCGCCACCATCAGACGACACATCCTCGCATCGCCTTCACCCTTCCCCGCTCGTTTGATTGGTGACATGGCATTACTGCGTTATCGTTAACGTGTTGGGCATGCTGTTGTTGTTGCCGGCAGTCGATAAAGGATGTGAGCAGTGGTGGTGAGGGGTGACATGGTGATGCAGCGGGGTGGGTGGGCATTGTGGATGGTGGTTGAGAAAGAGATGATGTGGCAGGTTGATGATGCCAAATCGAGCGTTGGCAAACACTGATGCTCGTTTTGGAAAAGCAGAGGCGCGAACGACACATATACAATAATATTTGTATGCTATATAATGGCTGTATGGTGTTGTGGTAAAATGCTACTACTTTCCAAGTTGCTTATGTAATGTCTCTGAATGCATGGGTTCAATTCTTGCTTGCGCACTCATTTTTTAAATCATTGTAACAGCTTATGTAATTGCATTTGTAACACTCAGTTCTGTTCAGCATCACTCAGTTCTGTTCAGTTTTCAGTGATTCAGCACTGAGCAGTTCTGATCAATGCTGATCAGTGCTGAGTGATGCTGAGTGGGCCATTGCTGAGTTGCTTTCCAGCCAAAATGGCTGGAGAAGGACATATGCATAATTCTGATCAGAGCTGATCGGCGCTGATCAGTGCTGATCAGAACATGTGGGGGAGAGACAAGGCCTCAGTCTTTACTAATTAAAAAAGATTGCCCATACAAGGAGTTGAACTCTCAGCCTCTGGGAAACAAGTCACATGACCAAAAACTCGCAATATCCAACTGCACCATGCTGCTGTGATATACATACAAAAGTTAGTACCCTATATGGGTCACATTTTCCTATATCTCATACCTCTCTGGTCATTTAAAATATTATCAACCCACAACATTGCTCCTAGCTGGCTTGTAAGGACAATTAAAGCATAAATAGTGAAATCTAATTATAATATATGTTGATTTACATGAGTAAAAGTCATCTGAAGCGCATTTTGAGCTGTTTAAGGTTGATATTTCGCAATGAAATTTACATAGGCATTTCCTACTCAAAAAGACGATTCTAACAGGCTATAGAATGCCTCGATCAGTTGAGTTTTGAGCTCACAATCAACGTTCAGGCATTTGCGTGCGTTTGTTGAACCGTTCGGCAATTGCCAATCACGTGTCTTCTGTGACACGTCTCACAGCTCACAGCTGTCCTTCAACCACCATCATCCCCACCCCAGCACCTATCACCCACCCATCCACCACCGCCACACCACCATACCACTGCCCACGATGCGACGTGATGATGGTCAATGAGGACCAAAACGAGCCAGGGAGGACAAGGCGTCGCAACACGATGCCCCAAGGCCACTTCACCAACCCAAATGGAGCCAGAAAGGTTGAGGCGACAGAGTTTTCGGCAAGACCAGGTGAGTAAAACCCCCCCCCCCATCGCCCCACGCCGCTTGCTCAGGCAGCACATATAGGTACCACGTCACTGTCAGCAACGTGGCAACCAAACAGACAATGTGGCACGAGGGCCGGACGATGACGACCAACCACGGCCCCAGCCAACGATGAGCAGCATGATGTGATGGCCACCACGATGGACGAAGATAGCGGACAACAACAACGCCAGACTAACGCCACACGACCACAACGATGATGGGCTCAAGGTGCCACGTCACACTCAGCGACGTGGCAACCGAACGACGAACACATTCGTCGTTGTTTTTATTATTATTACACGAAAGTAGGTACACCTCCCTTTGTCCCAACCAACTTCACTAACAGCAAGCACACCACAACACCACACCACACACAACAACATGACCATGATCATGACACAAGAACACGACACTACAACGACGCCACACCACCATGAGGCAGGAACAAGACCACTGTGGGAGTGGCCACCAAAGGACAAACGGTGACATCTGTCGCCATTCATCATCGTTTATTCGGTGAGAATGGACCCCTCACCCCATATTTCTTTCTACCAGCAATTTCAGGTGCCACATTGCCGTTGGCGACATGGCAACCATACGACGAACGACTACAGATGTAGTCGTTCATCGTCATTTTTTATTTTAGATCTTCAACTAGTTATGTAATGTACAGTAGTTCATTTAGTGTCCTCCTTGTTGTTTGTTATCATTGTTTATTTATATAATTACAACAATATTCCCTTTATGGTGCAGTTGATTACCAAAGACTTCAAGGTCTGCTTAGTGCTGATCAGTTCTGTTCAGTTCTGTTCAGCACTGATCAGAGAAAAAACATCAAGATGGTTTCAATCTATCCTGATTGTAGAAACTCTGATCAGTTCTGATCAGAGCCTGTGGGGGAGAGATAAGTACTGATTGATTCTACTTTTTTTGTTGCCTGTGGCACACCAATATGTTATCAGGAAAGAGAAGTGCTTGGAAATTGCTTCCACATACTTTGAGATATTTTAATAAGTAATTCCATCAAGTAGAACTAACTTTATATGCTCAGAACAACAGAATTTTCATTCCCAATGGTTCAGAAATGCATTCTGGGTTCAAATTAGTGTATCCTACAATTTGTCACAAATAAAGCACTTCAGTCAGCCACTGACTACTGACTATTAGTCTTGCAAACTCCATGGATACTACAGGACTAAAAGTCAGGGTGTATATCTACATTGTATATATCCTGTGGCTTGTAGTCATCAGTATTTAAGCATTTCAGTTTCCAGAGGTTTCTCCACCTGAGAAACCTGCAGAAACCAATAAAAACCAGGAAACCAAGAAATTTGGAAACCTATGTCCAAATTCCCGGAAACCTCTTTTTCACCTTTCTTAATGACAAGGGATGGAAACCTAAGAAACCTAAGGAACTGACCGAAAGCTAATGAAATGGGCTATTTACAATTAAGTACATCACGCTGGGTTTCTGGGTTTCCGGTTTCCAAGTTTCCAGAAACTTGAAAACCAATGGAAACCAGCGGAAACCTGGAAATTATTTTGCCTTTTTACTGATGTATATCTGCACTTTGACCCAAATATATTTTGAGCACCAATGTCACACAAAATATATTTCTAGTGTGTCACAGACCCCAAAATATATTTCCTCTGTCTAGACCCTGAATTGCGACTGTCACACTGTAGAAATATATTTCTTCAGTGGGATGGACTCAAAATATATACCTAGAGTTGGCAAGACTAATAGTCAGTTGTCAGTGGGCAACTGAAGTGCCAAAATCAGCCATTTTTGGGCCTGTTGGGTGGACAAAAAATTTCATTTTGAGGCCCAATTTCAGGTGGATTTCGAACCTTACCTCAAAAATTTCGCCCATCTGGGTGGAAGAAGAATGGTACAGGGGATGGAGAAGAGGAAACATAGAGTCAATGTAGAGTAGATGTAGATATGGATTGCTGACAGTGATGCAAAGGAACCATGGAAACAAGTGGCCCAGCAGGAAAATGTATATTATGTAATATATTTGAGAAACTTAGGTCAGATATTTCATCCACATTACCAGAATTTTCTTGATGGCAGCAATGATAGCTGGTCTTTGGCTGGTCTCTACTCCATCAGTTTTGTGTATATTGTTGAAGTAGTGCATCCTGGGGATGCTCTACTCCATTCCCTAGGTGTTCAGGGTCTTGCTTAGGTATTCGAGGGTCATTAGACAGATATATCCATTGTTGTATCATGTTTGTAGAATCCCAGTCAATACCACCATTTCGTCAGTGTCTACACAATACCTCTGTGTCATTTGGCACCTCTCCACTGTCTCAAAGAGCTTGGATTTGAGCTTGAATCTGTCATTCAAAACCTTTACTTTGTTGGTTAGCACAAGGTAGAGAAAACCAGCACCTGCCAGGTGAGCATGGCAAGGGAGATTGAGTTTTCTAGTTCCCCCACAAGCTTCCAAAAATTTGTGATCACAACTGTGACATTGCTGGAAAACCATTATTGCAGCAATATTGATGTGGGAAACACAAATGGCAAAAGGCTTTCATCGCCAGATAAAGAGGTGGTAAACAGTAAATAACTGTGTTAAATATTTCATTCCACATTGGTATCAAAAATAATCAGTTAAATAAAATTAAAAGTTCCTTGCTTGTGATCTTTTGTGGCAATGAGTGGTAAAAAGAAAATGTTGTTGCTGGAATAGGAAGATAAAGATCAACCCTGATTTGCCACAGCAACAATGATGAGGAAATGATTTAATGTCATTGACAGCTCATTCTGACACAAGGAAACAAAAACAAAGAATTAAAATAATTGCCAAGAAATTCGATGAGCTGGCCCACATAGGGTTGTCTACATCCCCAGCAATTATTTTAATTCTTTGTTTCTGTTTCCTCAAGTCAGAACAAGCTGTCAACAACATTAAATCATCGCCTCATCATTGCTGCTGTGGCAAATCAGGGTTGATCTTTATCTTCCTATTCCAGCAACAAAATTTTCTTTTTACTACTCATTGCCACAAAGATCACAAGCAAGGAACTTTTAATTTTATTTAACTGATCATTTTTTATACAGATGTGGAATCAAACATTCAACATAGTTATTTACTGTTTGCCACCTCTTTACCTGGCGATGAAAGCCATTTGCCCCTTGTGAGACAATGGACAAAAGGAGTGAATGGCAGCATTGTGACTTGTATGTCACAAAGTTGAAATTTCAGCACCAATTAAGCTGCCGCCAAAGGGCTGCATGGGTGGACAATATCTGACATTGGTGAGGCAGCAGGATTTAGGTGGACAATGATTAATGGATGCTTACATTGATCAAAAATAATCGCTCATCACAGGCAGACACACCAAAAATTATCTGACCTTCATGGCCTATGGCCGCGATTTCAGGTGGATGCATATGTTACCTAATACGGTATTACGAGCTTTAGACCCATGCCTACAGCACAGCACTCACTGGCGCTCAGCTGTTCCTCCAGCATGGGTCACAGCTCGCTGGGGGCAAGCCCCCTGGACCCCCCAGTACACATCTTTCATCTGAGGAAGCTTATATAAGAATTTGTCAGCCTTAGTCATCGCTTATATAAGTCTTTGTCATCCATCAAAAGCCTGAAAACATTGTACCAGGAAGTTTGTTTGTTCCTATATGGTAATTATGACCTTTGGGAAACCTTGACAAGCAAGGTAACTGAGGATGGGTCAAGGTGACGAGACGATATCATGGCTTGACATTAGCCACTGTCTATTTCCATGAAAAGGTGTCGAGTGTGGCTTTTCGAAGAGAATTTCATCGCGGTGGACGCGAAAAGACTCGGAGTTGGTCATGTTTGCCTTGGGTGCCAAAAAATTAATTTGTTCGTACAGTAGATATAAAAATACAGTGATTATAACGTCGTTGTAATGGCGCAGTAGATAAAAATAAGCTCAAGCCAATGCGTCTTCCTCTCCAAGTTCATACAGGCCAAACTCAACGACACTCTCAAAGCACATCTCCCACTCCCCCAACACACCCAACACCTCACCCACCCTCCTCTCCATCTCGCAGCCGCTCCCATCATCAAGCACGCTCCTCAAACTTCCCTTCGCCAACTCCCCAAATGCCCACTTAAATTGCCCTATATCCTCACGCGCATCCCACAGTCCAACACCAGCATGCATCACAAGGTTACATATCGCCACCACATGTTCAACCGAACACAAATTCTTGAACAGCACACTCAAGCACGACGCAGCGTGCAATCGCGGTACGAGGTTATGCACGAACAAGTCCCCAACGAGTTTCGCCATGGACAAAGAGGAAAGGACAAAGTCCCTCGCCAACACCTGCTTGTCTGAATTCTCGAGCGTTATGGCGTCTGGATGGTCAGGATCCCAAGCGGCCAGGAACTGCCCCACGATCTTTTCTCGGAGGTGCCATATGAAATTCTGTGCGCTCTCCGGGCCAAGGGCGCTATAGAACGAGGTGTACACGTAAAATGCGAATTCAGCTAGAGGTTCTTGGCCTTCCTGGAGCTGGTGGTACCCCTTCCACGCGAAATGGTGCGCGAGCTCGATAAAGTCGGATAGGTCCCATGGTTTCGAGGGGGAGATGACAAGCGCGTAGGCGTGTTGCTCCCTGTCTTGGGTGCTCGCCAACGGATCGAGGCCAGCTTCGAAAAAGGTGAGCCAGATTGGGGGAGGGGGCGGGAGTGGTTGTTGTTGTTGTTGTGATGTTGCCAAAATGGAGATGGAAGCCCTTCGCGCGGATTTAGGTACGAAGGGGGCGGCGTCTGCGTTTAGCTCGTCTGCAAAGGATAGAGAGCCCCGTGAAGGGTGTTTCCAGATGTTGCTTTCCGTATTTATTTGTGGGAGGAAAGGGAAGCTGAGGGTACATGGTGTAGGTTCGGCTTGGTATTTGAGGGATGTGAATATGATTTTAATTTCGTCGTCTTCGAGGGCAAGGGTTGATGTGCTGCTTGCGGGTGAGTCGAAGGAGGGGGATGAGAAGGAGGGACGGCGTGGGGGTGTGCGGTATCCGTTGGATTCGTTGTGAGGTTTCTGCACTGCAGATGGTTGTGCTAGGGAAGGCTCAAAGAGGCGGTTGAGGTCGGATAATACGAGTTTAGAAGGAGGCATTGTTATGGGTGAATGAATATGGAACGGGTGGTATTTATTAACTCGCCTTGCTGGGAAGACAAGAGAAACAAGGAGACGGACGTATCCATCCAGAATCGACCCATATACATCTGGAATGTACAAGGTTACCCGCCGCTTGACTTGACAATGGTATCTTGTTTACGCTTCCCTGCAGGTTAGTACGGGCGGAATTGTTCGGTGAAGGGATGTACCATTGTATTTATGTAAGGTTGCGTCGTTGTTGACCGGGAAAGGCCGGCCCGAGTGGAATGACCGAGAGCCAACTTTTGAAATTGGAATGCCATGAACAGCGTCTATTTTCCAGTACACGTCGTCGTTCTGCTCAAACGACTCGTCAATGTCGTCTCTACGCTATCCATCTCAAACCAATATCTCATCCACAAACACCCAACTGACGTCGATCGTTCTACTCAAAAAGGTTTGCACACTTTTCATACTTATTCCCTTTCAAAGTTAAGAGTAATCGCGCAACAGCAAACTCGATATCCGTACCCTGGATAACGAACGACTGGAACTGGTCCTCCGTCTTCTTCTCTCCTCAATTAGAAGATTCTCAGCCATCGCAACCACCCCCACCTCCGAACGTCAACTTTCCTCCTCCCTCCGAGCCCCCTTTGCCGCAGAAAGATCCTCTTCCCGAGTCCGAGTCCGAGAAAACGAACACTCTCCCCCCGGATATCATCCATCAGCTATTGGTCAACCCCGCGCTCTATGATCCGCTACGAGCCCCGCGGTATCCAGTCGTTCTCTGTCATGGTCCGTTTCATTCAATCCTCCTTCAACGAAGAAAAATGTATTTACAGAGGCACGAATAGGGCTATACGGATTCGACTCGCGCGGGCCCTCCAATTTCCCAAGTATGCGTATGCACTACTGGACCAACGTCCTGCGCATCCTGCGAGGAACGGTGGGAGCGGAGGTAATCGTTACCTCCGTACCGGGGTATATGCTCTCCTGCTCTCCGTCATCCCAACATATTGACATTCACATCTATAGAACAGGCTCCATCTCCTCCCGCGCCGAAAGGCTCGACAGCCAACTCCAATCCCATGCACGTGGCCGCGGCGTCAACTTCCTCGCGCACTCTATGGGTGGCCTGGATTGTCGACATTTGATTTCTCATATCCGGCCAGCGGAGTATGCCCCGCTTTCGCTTACGACCATCAGCACCCCCCATCGTGGAAGTCCGTTTATGGACTGGTGTGCGGTTAGTTTTCACGCTCACGTCTTGTTGATGCATTTATGTATTTTTTTATACCCCCAGGAAAACATCGGAATCGGTAAACTACGCCAACAAGAGTGCGAACTGGCCAAGAACGCGTCCCAACCTTCCCCCTTTAACGAATACGACTACTACTCTACCCCTCCTCCCCCTCCACCCACACCATCATCACCCCCTCCACCCAACTCCTCATCATCATCATTTACGCTGTCCCTTTCCTCCCTCCCCTCCTCATTCACCACCCTCCTCCTCTCCATCGTCGACTCGCCCGCGTACTCCAACTTGACGTCCTCATACCTCAACGACGTCTTCAACCCCAGCACACCAGACGACCCAAACGTCAAGTATTTCAGCGTCGCAGGACGCATGCCAGACGTGAACATCTGGCATCCATTCTGGTTGCCCAAGATGGTATTGGACGGGGTCGAAGAGAAGGAGCGAAGTCGGCTTAAAAAGAAGGAAGAAGAAGAAACACGGATCGAAAACAAAACCGAAACAGCGCTGTGGGCCAACGAACGCGAGTGGGGCAACGACGGTTTGGTGACCGTGCAGAGCGCGAAGTGGGGCGAGTTTTTGGGGATCATGGAGGGGTGTGATCATTGGGAGATGAGGGGTGCTAGGGGGATCGAGTTTGGTGTTGATTTGCCGGCGTTGCCTGCCATTGGCCTTGGTGGCAACTCGAACCCTGGCCTCTCGAGTTCGTCACCTACCACCACCACCTCGTCGCCACACTCGCCAGGCGATGGATGGGGCTTCCGCGATTGGGGGAGGTTCGTGGGTGCGTGGAAGAGGGAAGAAAAGAAGAGGAACGATGCTGCCGCTGCTGCTGTTGCTTCAGCTGTGCCTATGGGGAACAAAGAAACGCAGCGCTCACAGGTTGACGTTGCGGCTGCACGAGACGACGAGGAGGTTGCGCGTCCGTCCACGGACAAGCTTTCTTTGGTGTTTGATTGGCTTATTGATCAGATACCTGCGCCTCAGCTTCTTGTTGGCGGGAAGCCTGGTAAAGGTAATGGGACGACGACGGAGAGTAAGGTCGTCGAGGTCGAGAAGGACGGCGGTGGTGAATCGACAATGACGACGAGGGTGCTAGCGGAACGTATGGTCGTACACACCGTTGCTGGAAGCGGAAACGGTACGACGGGGAGAGGGGGGGAGAGAACGAGCGAGATGAAGAAACGCATGGACAAGGAGGGACTGGGGAGGAAGAAGAACGAATTGGCGTCAAAGGCGGATTTGGAGAGGTTTTATGTGGCGCTTTTAAGGAAGATGTACGATGAGGGGTTGTAATAACTTAAAAGTGGGATTTCTTCGACCTGGATGGTCAAGTGTACCACAGTTGTTGTAATAGTGTACACAGCTCCTGACCACTAAATGGTCATATAACGTCGTGTTTAAATAAACTGAAGAAAAGGTCTACACGCAAACATATCACCAAGGACTATTACAACAGCAAATCATCTCCTCCACCCACATTCGAAGAAGAGCTCGTACCGCCAGCGCCACCAAAAGACCCAAACCCACCACCCATAGCAGGCAGTCTCGACGCAGAACTACTACTACGCCTATTGAGATCACCTCTGCCACCCCACAACCCAGCCAACGCCTTCTCCTTCTCCAAGTCCTTTATCGATTTCGGATTGGCCGGACCAGCACCAGGCTTCGTCGCCCCCGAACTTCCAAGAGAAAGAGACCACAGATCGTCAAAGTTCGCGCTCGCTTTCGCGGCCGCAGGCTGCGTGGAGACAGGGCGTCCTGCTGCTCCCGCTACGCCCGGTGTGGATGGCTTCATCGGCGGCCCTCCAACACCGCCAAAGAAGTTCTGCGATGCGGTTTGTTGGGGGACGAGTGGGGAGGAGAACGGCGATGATTGGGAGGAGAGCGAAGAGGATGGACGGTGTCCTGCTCCAATGCCTCCTCCCATCCCCTTGTTGCTGAAACCCATGCCCAAGTTACCAAAACTGGCTGAAGGCTGGCCGTAGCCGGTGGTAGTAGTGGACATGGTTGGAGGTGCTGGGGAAGAGTTGAGCATTTCCATGAGGTTCGGTTTGGTTGTTGAAGCGGGTGCAATGGCCGGTGCAGATTGAACTGGGGCTGCTTGGAAGTCTGCAAAGTCATCGTCTGTTTACAAATGAGCAGTCATTCACCGTGAGTAAATTAGAACGAAGCACTGACCATCAAGGGTAACAGCAGCTTTCGAGACAACAGGAAGCGCCTTGTTGGTGGCCAAAGATGGGACGGGGGCAGGGGTACTGAAGCTATCGTCGTCAAATCCGCCTAGCAGGTCTTCCACTGGCGCAGCAGGAGGTGCGGCAGCGGCACTAGCTTTCCTTGTGGGATTACGAACCGAGGTCGAGGAGCGAAGAGATGGAGGTGTAGCGGTGTGCGGAACCTCGTCGTCTCCAGCATTGTATTCCTCGTACCCACGTCGACCGTTGTTGTCGCTGAATCCACCCCCATGGCCGCTACCACCAGCACTGTATGAACCTCCCCCTCCATAGTCTGTTTCTGGCTCTTAGAATCAATGATTGAGAAAGACATAACGGCAAACTCACCATTTCCGTAGCTAGAGCCACTGCCACCTCCAAGGCTATCACTGCCAAAGCCACCGTATCGCCCTCCAGTCCCACTAAACGACATACCGGACATGCCGTCGTTGCCAACACCAACGTACTTGCTCTTGTTCGTTTTAGCTTTTCGGCGTTCGCCGCGTATTTTCTCCACGTCTGACAGGAGTTCGACGAGTTCCCGAGATCGGTTACGAACTGTGGCAATGTAAGAGGTTTCATATATGAAGTGTAGGCGACATACCATTCACGCCTTCGTCCTTGCCCTTATCATCAATGTAATGAAAGTTTCTAAGCATTTTGAGGGTGGATATATGTGAGCGAGCATCATCAACCACACGTTCTGATCCGTGTTTGATGAGGTATTCAAGGAGTTGAAGAGCCTATTGTAGAGACCATTAGGCATAGAATCTGTAAATATATTCGGAAGAAGAGCGTACCTTGTATATCTGCCGCCACTGCCTAGCCTCCTTCTCCATGAATCGGGCATATATGCAGGGCATAATTTCATTGAAGTGTTGGCTATGGACAGAACACTCAATAAACATCTCCGCGACTGCAGACCATAATAACTCACAAGCTGAATGTCCTACACAGCGATACCATCCCAATATGAGTTTTAGACCCGGTTAAAGTGAAGATGTGCTTACCCTTGCGCAATCTCTTGCATCAGCGTCGAGCTCGCGCCCCTAGAGCGCCCAATTCAGCCCGGGAGAAACAGCTTCACGGGAAGAAGAGAACGCACCAGGGATCATCGTTGGTAGCCTCCCTAACCTTGGCCTCCATCTCGCTCACGTTGAGGACGACGTTCTTGGCCTACATTGAGGAATCAGGATAACGTCGGTAAGGATTGACGAGAACTGAACCTGGTTGTACATGCTTTTAATGTCATAGAGGGTAATGTTTTGGAGAGTCGTTGAGAGCGACTCGAGTCTTTCCATGGT
Organism: Laccaria amethystina LaAM-08-1; assembly: GCA_000827195.1. Lineage (NCBI taxonomy): Eukaryota > Fungi > Basidiomycota > Agaricomycetes > Agaricales > Hydnangiaceae > Laccaria > Laccaria amethystina. The sequence continues at coordinate 59,626 of KN838689.1, forward strand.
TGGGTGCAGCAGTCAAGACTCGAGGCGCGGCAAAGTTTTCGAGTCCGTCGTTGCGGTGTAATTACAAGTAGTAACCAGTCACGCTGTGACGTGGTTTCCATCCCATGTCAAATAGTAACTTGCAGCAACTCCGAGAAATATCTTTGGCTGATGTTGCTCGCTTGAAATCTCAACCAACACCCAGGATCAAATCAGATTATGACGTTGACAAGTGGCGAACGACCCAGTCGTACCAAGACTATGGCATTTTCCTGCGTCGGTTGAATGAATCCGTCGTAGGGCATTCTCTGCCATACTCTTCTCCTGGTCATAGCCAGGTAGGATCTCCGTATTCGTCCGGTTCATAGCTGGTTATCCTAGGTCTGTAGGCTGTGACAAAAATATTGGATCTTCTGGACGCCCTAGATCAATGGGTTGACGAAATTCCTCCACTGGAATCTCCACAACGTTTCGGAAATCTCGTATTCAGAACTTGGGGTACGCGTTTGGAGGAGGTCGGCCGCTAGATCCTCACGATACATTTACGCAATCTAACGAGGTCTTTCAGAGGTCTGACGAAGTGCTATCGAATCTGCTCAGCCCTACCCACAGCAGTTTGATCCCGTTCGTCAAACCATACTTTTTAACGTCATTTGGCTCCTTCACGCGTATGGATTACGGGAGTGGTCACGAAGTTTCGTTTGGCTTGTTCCTGCTTTGTCTAACACTTGTTCGGCTTTTTCAACCGATTCCTGAAGAGGAACGTGAGCTGGTACTCGTCGTATTTGTCCGATACCTTCGCCTTTGTTGGAAACTCCAGGATGTGTACAGGCTTGAACCAGCAGGGAGTCATGGTGTGTGGGGGTTGGATGACTCCTGTTTTCTCCCATATATCTTTGGAAGTGCGCAATTGAGAGGTAGGCAACTCTCCACCTTCTGGATGTGCCTTCAATGTAATTGTTTCTGGCAGATCAGACAAGGATCGCAGTATCTGCAGCCATTCATCTGCCTTTATCTCCCACAAACTTGTACTTTATGGCGATTTCCCGTATCAACGAAGTAAAACAAGGACCTTTTCATGAACACTCGTCTCAACTGCACTCCATTGCTGTGGGCGTGGCTAGCTGGAACAAAGTAAATTCAGGTTTATTCAAGATGTATGAGGTACGTGACCATAGAAGTCTTCAGCTCAAATCCATATCTAAGCAGCGAGCACTAGGCCGAAGTTTTAGGCAAGCGGGTTGTAGTCCAGCACATACCATTAGGTGGCCTGCTGGAGTGGGTTGACTCGCCTCCAAGCAGATCTGGCAACCATGCTTCGCAGGCTGAAAGTTATGAAACACGAGCCCCATGGACTTCTACACCCCGCCCTTTGGCGTCTTAACAACACCTGTGCCAACGCAGTACTAAACTACGAACGAAAATTCAAACATTACGAGCTCTAGGGCTACAATTCTGGTAGGCTATCGATACCGTATTTAAGTAGCTTCCTTCAAACCTTTGTTATTCCATAGCACCCAAAAAAAGTGGAGTTGTGCGCACAGTAGCTCATACATCTAATGATAACGATTTTAAAACGTTAATGTCGTAGCACCAGTATTCAAAAATGAATGAATGAATGAAAACAAATATTTCCCCGATCAAATCAAAGCCCATGGCCTGCTGCGGCAAATGAAGCAAGTACATTCCGAACTTCGACGGCTCCAACGCCTCCCGTAGTATAGATCACATTGCTGAGCTCAAATCCATTAAACTGGCTCGCTGCGCAGATGGTGTACGCGCCCATATTGTCAAAACCGAGCCAGTCGCCCACCTGGAGTGCCACGGGGAGCGTGGTCTTTGGGCTAACACAGTCGATGGAGTCACAGGTAGGGCCCCACACGCTGCTCAGGTGGGTGGGCTCCAAGTCTGCAATGTGGAAGGAGCCGTTCATGGACAGAACGTGTGGGTGGATGACCTGGTGGTCGAACAGGATACAGTTGAAAGCGCCGTATACTCCATCGTTGATGTAGTCTAGGAAGATAAGGAAATGGTTAGAACAGACACAAACAATAGAGCTAGAAAGAGGCGTACACATAACCGCTGGTTGGTCGGAGGCTGGCTCCGATGGTTCCTGGGCAGGAGGCCCTGCAATAGGGGCCCTCCGTGCAATAATGTTGGCAGCCAATCTAAAAGCCTTGGAAACATAGAAGCGGCCTGGCTCCGCAATAATCCTTATGTTACGTCGATCAGGGAAGTACTGTTCAATCGCTTCGTTCAGATAGTTGGCTGCTTGCTCGAAGAGAGAATCTTCAAAGCCACCACCAACGTCCAACAAGCTGAATGTGTGCCCAGCATCCTTCCCCATGTCGAAGACGGTGCGTGCACGCATTATTGCGTCAGTGTACACCGAGGGGTCGTAGCACCCGCTGCCAACGTGGAAACTAACACCAATAACATCAAGGTTTAACTCCTTGGCTTTGGCTAGCAGGCCTGGGACAGTAACGAGCGGAGCCCCAAACTTGATCCCAAAAGCGCAGAGGCTTTTGGAGTCGTCGGTCAAAATGCGAACGATGACCTTTGCGCGGGGATGGGCGCGGGCAATCTTGTAGAGTTCGTCAGAGTTGTCGAACGTCATCATGTCGACCTGCATTTTAGCTGCATTGCGGATGAAGGAAACCGCTTTGCATGGGTTGGCGAAGATGATGCGGGATGGGTCTATCCCCCCAACATTCAGCACTTGAGAGATCTCTCCGTTAGAAGCACAGTCGAAGCCGGTCCCCAACGCCGCTAGAAGGCGGATGATATAGGGGTCAGGGTTACACTTGACGGCTGGAGAGAAGGGAAAGGAGAAGACATGAACTTGGGGTTGATGGACTGCATGTTAGATAGGACAAACCATAAAAAGGTTGGATGTCTGGTAAGCACGCCTTCCAGCGTTGATGCTGATAGTAAACGAGGCTCAGGTCCGCGACGAAAAAGGCTTTTTCGGCGTCGGGTTCATGGGCCGCTGATAAGCGGGATGCATTCATGATCCCATTGCGTAGGTGAACCTCGGGATGACCTTGATGAAGAGGTGGGAGGTTGGGGAATATGGCGTCGCTTCCAAAACCATGGGTGTCGTTCGAGAAGGTATTGGCGGGCGTGCGCACGGGCGGAGAAGAGGAAATAATCTCATCTACCATCGCATTATTGGTCCAAGTAAGTTTTTTGTTATGACATAAAGGATATAGATTGCCCGAAGAGGAACTGAGCGTAAAATCGATTGCATTGACGGCAGGGAGGGTTTGCAAACGAGACATTACTTTTTTTCTGATAGATGTTTTGATCAGATCTATCAAGCGTAGGGATGTGGTTGGGCAGGTAGAGCCTTCCAGTGGTGCTAGATTTTTGCAGTAGAGTAGATGGATTCACCTAAATTACCGAACCTAACCGCCACGGTCGATGGCGAGCCGGGCGGGAGAGGAGCGGCAAGATTTAGGGTGTCCTCAGCCGATGCGGGTTCCTCGCTCCCTGTGCAGCGAGGAAAGAGCTTGAAGGGCGATAGCGACGTTGGTCGGAGGGAAAGGGAACAAACGAGGCAGTGAAAAAAAATCGTCGACAGGCCCCAACATAAAGATAGTCAACACGTGCCCCAGTTACGTGTTAGTGTCAGAGGCAAACAGATACATCTCCGTCCAAACATACGGTGAACCAAATCTCCGAGTCGCAAATGAAGCTAAGACTAATGGAGTCTTGAGGCTATGAAGCAGTCCAGCTATGAAGCGCCACTTTTTATTTGAAGAGCAGAAGATAGATCTCTCGATCTGAATTTTTACCTTTATTTTACATCAGCATTAGTGAAGGAAGTGAGGCTTGAGCAACTTGAGAGCAACTCACAACTGCTTGGATGCTCGCAAGAGAAAATTGTTCCTTCTGCCGACATTTTCCCTGTTGTACTACGTTCACCGACGGTTGGAAGAATGAGATATTTTTAATGTATGGCCGCAAGATTTCTAGCCTGTGCGCAGATACTTTTCTTCTTTCTTCGTAACCAGAGTACTTTGGAATGGCAGGCAACTTGGCAGCAGCAACCTGGATTAGACCCTTGTACGTTCCTCACAACCCAAAAACGAAATTTGCGAGCAGCGTGGACGTCGTCGCCGACGATGAAATCGGGTGGAATATTCTCCACGTGATAAACGCGTCTATCAGAAGGGGAAGCACCGTCCCAATTATGGGCACTCTTCCCAAAAGAAGGTGCCTCTCCAACCTTGCGGTCTCGTCCTCTACCCATCATCCTACCCGTCGCTGCGATATTCGTCACCGTGCTGCAAGTTGTCAGAACCATCAATACTGGTCTTTGCCTGTTCAGACTTCCTCCTCATCAATATACGTGACGTCATTCAGTGAGCTACCTTCCCATTCATTCAATTTCTTCGCCGACCACCTCGACAGTTATCGTAGACGATGCCGAACTTCACCTTCAAGCGACGTAAAAGCGAGCCCTTGACAGTTGCCGTTCCACAGACCGAAGCGCACCCAGAGCAACATCCAGAAAATCCCCTTCCGAGTCCCCATAAATTATCCGCGGTGGACAAAAAAATACACCCGGACCTTAACTTGCTTGCGGAGGAGCTTGAATCGCCTCTGGGTCACGACAGGGTTGTTGACGTCTCGCCCATATCACAACGGACAACGACGACCGACGAAGCGGACTTCGCCTCCCTACCACCGAGTGTACAAAAAAATCGTGCTTCTATCAACACGCATTTACGCGCCTTAAGTGATGGAATGAAGCAAGGTCCGTCGAAAGAAACAAGCCAGGCAGATTTACGGTCCGTCAGGACTACGAGCACCAGAAGGAAACCTTTCAGAGGCCAACCACTTTTCACCGGAGTCACCTCAAAAAATTCTCCTTCGCTTCCTTCGCCGTCTTCGGCAGTCGCCAGCCCTCCCAGTCCAGGAGGTAGATGGTCGGCCTTTGGTCGCAAGACTGCTTACGACACACCAACGAACAATCAATACGACAACGAACCTTACGGCAGAGACAGTCTGTCGCGTCGCTCAATCCAAAGCCGCGCTACCTCCCGTTCCCGAGGTTCTACCGACACTGAACCACGGACTCCAAGATCGTTTGCATATTCTCAGTACAATTCGACCCAGCAGTCGTTCTCTTCCCAGGTGTTCGAAAATAATTCCGCTGCTCCATCCCCAGGGACGTTTGGAATCCCAACACCTTCATCACTATCAGGTGTCACGTTTGGGTCGAGCAAAAGTTCGCGGGTTGGAAATCAGGCAGGACCACCACCTTTGCCACCACTTGATCATCCGGCATTTCACACCATGTCAACAGGGCAGCCATTGATATCTCAAGCGCTCAAAGATCGGATGGCTGACGCCACGCAAGGGCGCTACCGGTCGCAGTCTCTTCCGTCTCTCGCGCCCTCGAGTAGCCACTCTAGCAGAATGCAAAGTGCAGGTTTCACGAAACGAATGCAGAATGTAGGCAAGAGAGAGTCAAGCATCCCAAAAACCAGTAGTCATGAGATTTCCTCGAAGAATGAAAAGCCAATGAAAGAAAGTTCTTCATCAAAAATATGGCATTCAAGAGCAACAAGTAAAAGTAGCTTGGGTAGTAGCAGGAGATCGAGTGCAGAGTATAGCGCGAAGAAAGCGTCATCGACAGGCCATGGAGGTGAGAATGAGCAATGCTGGGAAGTACAAGTTTCGCAAGAAATGCTCCGTCTTGCGTTGGATGTTGGAGGAGGACAACTTCAAAATGTGCGGGCGCCGATATTACTTCCAAATCGGGACATCAATGCTTCGGGAAAGGCACGCAGTGACAACGTGGGTTCCTCCGATCCCCTCCAATCACCTCTTTGTCTGCTCACGGTTTCCCCGTCTCATTTTTTCCCTTCTTCCTATCTCTCTATTCATTTCTTGATTTTAATCTTTCTTGCTACATAGCGGCCCATTGGAGGGGCACAAGGCCTTCATTCACCCTTTTTACTACAAGGCGCGTCCCATTTCTCCTTTTCAAGCTAAACAAAACTGATTTCATCGATGCTTTAGATACCCACTCCCATAATATAACTCAGCTCCCGCACGACGAACCATACGAAGTGTCCGACACTAGACATCAATACCCAAGAAAACCTGTGCCAAAGTATACAGCTCTCGATATCATGTCGGAAGACCAAGTCAGCAATACAAGCCTTGAAAACAAAGGACGGATAGACGCGCCTGTCGCGACGGGATCTCAGTCGCGTCGACCAACCATCCCGGTGCCATCCCGAAGTCCTCAGTCAAAGCTGAGTACTATAGGCGACGTTGGACCTACTCCAAGCACGTCACTGCTTGTGCCGCCCACCCTATCCATCATCGCTGCTACACCGGAAGCATCTCCCATCTCTCCCAGCAGACGGAGTCATCACAAATCGCAGCCTACAGAACCTTCTTCATCGGTACTACAAAAAGCTAGTCTGCCCCCGCCCGTCCAGAAGTCGTATTCGACTGGGTCTACGAAAAGAAAAGCATCAGAAGCTGAAGTGGAAGGGGACAAGACTCCTCCCAAAGTACAGCGAGCAACCTTTGCTGCGGAGCCCAGAAGTGCGCCCTTACGCCTTCCTCTTTACGTTACCTCTAATAATTCTTTCGTGTATCAGCCCACCGCGCGTCAGGGACGTCTGGCTCTTCCCATGGACCCCCCTCTTCTTTCAACCGCAACAAACGCCCCCGAATCTCCGGCTCGTCTGATTCACGACCTACATCCCGTTCATCCACTGGAGACAGCCCTAACGCCAAAAGTACCGGCTCATGGTCTAGTAGAGGGAGCAGCACTCATCACATCGCGTCCATCAACAAACCCCCATCCACAACCGCAGAAACCACCACACAGCCCCCACGACGCGCTGCTTCCCGACGTAGCCTCTCCCAAGCCTCTATTCCCATTTCGGCTCTCGTCTCACCGCACGCACCTTCCGTCGCGCGTTCTGGCACGTTCCATATGCGAGACCCTCGCAAGCCGGCGCCGATACAGGGCACGCCGTGGTCCCTGTCTTTTCCATCTGAAGTCCAGCGTGGGGAGGGAAGATGGGGATGGAAAGGGTGGGTGGAGAGGGGCGGCAGTCCGCTTCACGCGTGGTTGTTTTTTGTTGGGTTCATTGTGTTTCCTCTGTGGTGGGCTGCGGGGTTTTTGATCCCTATTCCGAGAACGAGGAGGCTAGAAGGGAATGATATGGAGAAGGGGGTGGTGCTTGATGACCCTCAAGTAGAACACGGTCAGTTCTACTTTATTCCCTAATATGCGTCCGTGGCAGCCGCTGACACGTCTACTATAGACGCTAAATCGTGGCGAACGCGATGTCGTACCATGGCGATCGTTTCCGTTTTTACTTATATCCCATTTATTGTCCTCATTGCGATTTTTGCTCGGTGAACACTCTACCATGCGTCAATTCACACACACGTATCTGTTTCTTGTACTCTTAGGCCACACATCCATCCGTCCATCCATCCATCCGCACTCCGACGTTACCTCCCCCTCCGAATCATTGGACACTCTGTCGTTACTGCTCCCACCAAGTCATTCATTTTGTGTTTGTTGTAGAGATTCTTGATGTCATCAAATGCCTGTCTGCCGTCTTTGCTTTTCAGCGTACAGTCGAACCCCTCATAACCCATACCCCCTCCGTGGACACCCTGGGGTATGGGTTATGAGAGGTTATGGGTTGTGAGAGGTATGCTATAAATAGATTCCAAAATCGTGAAAAATCCAAAAAATTAGGGAAAAAATAGTATGATTGCTAAATCATGTTAATAGTCTATATACTTCTGAAAAAATCGTTTATTGTACTGTCTTTCATTCTATGAGTTTCTTCCAAGCGGAGTTGCCGTGTGAATGATCCCAAAAGACCATCTATTTTCCACGCGAGAGAGTCGTTTGAACCATCAACGTACTCTCTAATCCTTAATACTGCCTTGAGGAGTTCATGCCGAGTTGGGGGAGGCTCAACAACAAAATCGTGGACTTCATCCCCGCCGTTTATATCCATTGCATCACGTGCCACTTAGCAAGGCCCTCAGAATGTCGAGGGCCGTTAGGTTAAAAAAATTAATTAATTCAATAAAATCATTTTTGCACCATTCAATTCAGTCGGGATGATGAGGCACCAGAAAATTAATTAATTGACTGAAGTAGCACCCCTAATATACAATCAAACCTATGGGTTTTGTCCGTGAAGGGGTATGGGTTATGGGTTACTGCGGACCTATGGGTTATGGTATGGATTTCCCCGCCCACCGAGTTGGTGGACGGCCAGAGCTATGGGATAAAAGGGGTTATGGGTTACCAGGGGTATGGGTTAAGAGGGGTTCGACTGTATGTCATGGCCTGCTCGATTTCTTGACTCGTTCTCGATTTTATCCAGGACCACACTCCGTCACCACCCCTTGAGATAAAAATAAATCTACATGCCGGACATGTGGCGTACTGGTTCCCTTGCCGAGACGATCAAGTCACCTCAGAAAGGGATACAATCGAGGATGACTACGTCTTTTTGTTGATGATTGCATATCGATTTGCTCAAGTTGTCGACGTAGGATTTTCAGTTGTGAGATGAAGAACCGACAAAGGTTTCACGAAAATACTTTAACGTTTGATTACGCGTAATCCTCGATTGTCAGGGCGTTTAATTGTGTGTCAGAGCGTGAGGGCGCGACGCCGCCGACGCGTCAACAATTGTTATATTCAGGCACGCCAAGCGCGTTGAAAGGAGTCAACGCGAGGTTCACATCACGTTCTCGACGCGTTTTGGAGCAAACATCGGAGTCGGAGTTTCATTTGGTTTGTTGAAAAAGTCGTGAAACTTGTAAATTTCTAGAGTCGCGTCAACCACTACCACCTCCTACCAAAACCTCATACCCTTCTTCACCACTCCTAACACCATGGTCTCATCTCTCACTGTCCGTTCTGTCTCCCCGACACCTACCCCGAGCAAGAAGGTCCGCGTCGCGTCGCGTCACGTCATTTACCTCCGCTGACCACTCTTCAGGCCGCAGCAGCTCTAGCTGCATTCTCGTTGGACTCACCAACAAAGGTCTCCAAGAAGCTCTTCGTGAAACTTACTGACGATGAGCGGTTGCCCGAGTCACCCGACACCATTGGTGACGATGACGAGGAGGTTGACGAAGAGGCTCAACTACGAGAGCTTCGCAAGAAGTTCGTTGGAGAGGTTGACCTTCCAGAGAGTACGTGTTTTCATGTCTTCGACGCGTCTCTATCTCATGAACGCTATCAGGTGAGGAGCCTCTGCTCAAGGAGTCAAAGCGTCGATTCGTGTTGTTTCCCATACAGTACAACGAGGTAAGCCACACGTCCATCTCGTAGTCATGTCGCGTCGATACTGAGGCCCCCGTCCTTAGATTTGGCAAATGTACAAGAAAGCCGAGGCATCTTTCTGGACGGCTGAGGAGATGGACCTTTCGAAGGATCTCCACGACTGGAATAACCGCATGAACGACAACGAACGTCACTTCATCTCTCATGTCCTCGCTTTCTTCGCGGCCTCCGACGGTATCGTCAATGAAAACCTGCTCGAGCGCTTTTCGAATGAAGTTCAAGCAGCAGAGGCTCGCTGCTTCTACGGGTTCCAAATCATGATGGAGAACATCCATTCCGAGACCTACTCCCTTCTCATCGACGCATACATCAAGGACCCAGCCCAGCGCGAGTATCTCTTCGACGCCATCGAGACAATTCCTTGCATCAAGCGTAAGGCGGAATGGGCTCTCAGGTGGATCTCGGATCAAGAGTCAACGTTCGCTGAGCGTCTGGTGGCATTTGCGGCTGTCGAGGGCATCTTCTTCTCCGGCTCCTTCGCGTCTATCTTCTGGATGAAAAAGCGAGGGCTCATGCCCGGACTTACCTTCTCGAACGAGCTTATCAGTCGTGATGAGGGTATGCACACCGACTTCGCCTGCCTCCTCTTCAGCCACTTGAAGCGTCGTCCCCACCCCGAGGTCGTCAAGCACATCATTGTTGAAGCTGTGAAAATCGAACAAGAATTCTTGACTGGTGTGCTCTTTTCCTTCCTTGCGAAATGTCTTGTGTTAACGTATTTCTAGATGCACTGCCTGTTAAGCTCATCGGAATGAACGCAGACCTGATGTGCCAATACATCGAGTTCGTCGCTGATCGCCTGTTGGTTTCACTCGGCAACGAGAAGCACTTTAACAAAACCAACCCTTTCGACTTCATGGACATGATCTCGTTACAAGGCAAGACCAACTTCTTCGAGAAGCGGGTATCGGATTACTCCAAGGCTGGTATCAACCACTCGAGTACAACCGACAACACTGCGCAATCATCAAAGACGTTGTACGTCCCCTCCTTCCATTCTGTTCCAAACCATTTCACTAATGTTCCGTTTGTAGTGCTCTTGACGAAGACTTTTAGATGTTTTTTTCTCCTTGTATCTGTGTTTCTCTGTTAGCATTCCTCATTGTTATATCCTCATCACGTATTCCCCCTCTCACTGCAAAATCACCACTGTAATTTTTAAGTATTTATCATTTGTATGATCTGCGCCACGAATAAATTTATTGCACCACTTCATCCATAGGCAACTTGATGTACCTCCTGCTGGTGAAGAAGTAGTCAGGGCTTCAGAATCTTATGTCTCTGCCATATATGGCAACAATATTCACTTCGGCAATATCGGATCCACCATCAACTTTTTTTCAGACCGTTCCGATAATCTTCATCTTTCCTTCATGGCGCCCCTCACTCATCCCTCCGTTCAAGGTATTTTTTCAACGAATTTACTACATGAAAACTACTGACACCGTCTTAGATGGCTGGTTCCGCGAAATCTCATCACAATGGCCAGGACAAGCCATGACATTGAAGGTCAACAAAATTCTGCACGTCGAGAAATCTTTATACCAAGATGTTCTGGTTTTCGAATCGGAGACCTATGGAAACGTTCTTGTTCTTGATGGTGTTATTCAGTGTACCGAACGCGATGAGTTCTCGTGAGTGAGCTTTCTGTGTCCAACTCTGAGTAGGCAAAAATGACCTGCGGATTCAGATACCAAGAGATGATCGCCCATCTCCCGCTCGCGAGCCACCCGAACCCTAAGAAGGTGCTCGTTATTGGCGGTGGCGACGGAGGGGTTGTCCGCGAGGTTTTGAAGCACGATACCGTTGAACACATCGTGCTATGCGATATCGATGAGGTCGGTTCCTGATCTCCATCAACCTCATAATAATTTGACTCAGCTTTTTTTTTTTAGGCCGTGGTGCGAGTGTCGAAGCAATACCTCCCACACATGTCTTCCCTCCTCGCTTCCCCAAGAGTGACCGTCTTCATTGGCGACGGCTTCAAGTTCCTGGCGGACAATGAAGCCACATACGACGTTATCATCACCGACTCTTCCGACCCCGTCGGCCCAGCTGAATCTCTCTTCCAAAAACCGTACTTCCAGCTTCTGCACGATGCGCTTACCCCTGGAGGCCACATCTCCACACAAGGCGAGTGCCTTTGGCTGCACCTTCCGCTCATCAAAGAGCTACGAGAGATGACTTCCAGCTTGTTCGCCGTCTCTGAATACGCGTATACTACGATCCCTACCTACCCTTCGGGCCAGATTGGTTTCATCATCTGCGCCAAGGCCCCAGGGCGGGATTTGAAGACGCCTGTTAGGGAAGTGAAGGAGACTAGATACTATAACGCCGCACTTCACTCCTCTGCCTTCAAGCTCCCAGAATTTGCGCGTGTTCTTCTTGAGGAGGGCAAGGATATTAGGCCCACTTTCGGTCGGGCTGCTGCTGCGCTTGCCTCGAAGAAGCCCGTGAAAAAGGTACTTCTTCTTGGCAGTGGGTTCGTCGCTCGCCCATGCGCAGAATACGTTGTCCGTGATCCTTCTAACGAGCTCACCATTGGTACGTACAATTTTTATTATTCATATTATTCATCTTTAGTAAGTGCATTGTAGCTTGCCGCACACTCGCGAGCTCCAAGGTTCTGGGAGCTGATCTCCCCAACACGACTGCCATCTCACTCGACGTGAACAATGCCGAAGCTCTAGAAGCTGCCGTGGCCGCTCACGATCTCGTCATCTCGCTCATTCCGTACACATACCATGCTACGGTCATCAAGGCGGCGATCAAGGGCAAGACCAACGTCGTCACCACCAGCTACATCTCTCCGGCCATGCGGGAGCTCGACGCTGAGGTCAAGGCTGCTGGTATTGTTGTCTTGAATGAGATTGGTCTTGACCCCGGTATTGATCATCTCTACGCCGTCAAGACCATCGACGAAGTCCATGAGAAGGGTGGAAAGGTAAACTTTACAGCTCATATCCTCGGCAATCCGAATCTAATCAATATTTGACCTGGGTAGATCAAGCAATTCCTCTCTTACTGTGGTGGTCTTCCAGCACCAGAATGCGCTGGAAACCCGCTCGGCTACAAATTCTCCTGGTCCTCCCGTGGCGTCCTCCTCGCCCTGCTCAACTCAGCTTCATATCTCTCCAAAGGCGAGCAGCTGAACATCTCGGGCCAGGACTTGATGGGATATGCCCAGCCCTACTTCATCTCGCCCGCATTCGCGTTTGTCGCGTACCCCAATCGCGACTCGGTTCCTTTCAGGCAATACTACAATATTCCTGAAGCGGAGACTGTCGTTCGCGGTACATTGAGGTACCAGGGATTCCCTGAGTTCATCAAGGCTCTCGTCCAGCTGGGGTGGCTTGATGCTGGTGAGAAGGAGTGGCTGAAGGAGGGCTTGACCTGGGCTGAGGTTACGCAGAAGACCATCGGGGCAAACGATTCCCAGGAAAGGTGAATATATTCCGTTTTTTTCTTCGGTCCATCATCTCAATGACGTTCGTCTCAGCACCCTCGTGGACCGCGTCAAGGCCATCTGCAACTTCCCCAATGAATCCGAGACCAACAGGATTATCTCGGGATTACGCTGGATCGGTCTCTTCTCCTCAGACAAAGTCACCTCTCGTGCTGGCAACCTTCTCGACACTCTCTGTGCTCAGCTCGAGACACTGATGAAATACGAGCAGGGTGAGAGGGATCTCGTCATGCTTCAGCACAAGTTCGTCGTGGAATGGAAGGACGGATCCGAGGTGCGTGCTTATTTCCTAATACAACTTGGGATTGAACTGATGTTGGATTGGTGATATAGCAAATTCTCACGTCTACGCTCGAGGCATACGGAAGCCCCTCAGGTCACTCCGCGATGGCGTTGACGGTGGGTTTACCATGCGGTATTGCTACTCAACTCGTCTTGGACGGTGTTCTCTCCACTCCTGGTGTCCACGCGCCGTATACCAAAGAGATCTGTGATCCCATTCGTAAGATTCTGGAGGCTGAGGGGTTGGGCCTTGTGGAGAAGGTTTTATAGAAGAGAGAGTTACAATGAAGAAGCAAAACTTGTGTAAAAAAAATGTATCTATAGAGGAGGATACTAGCCAATATAAAAGTAAATTAGATTTGGTCAGTCTGCTCGATGGTCCTCTACTTCTGTGAACGTGTGGCCCAATGATTTTACGGATAAGCAGCAAGATTTAGGGTAGTTTGAAAGGGATCTGGCTCAAAAATATCTCAAGCATATGCTAAGGTTGCAACGCTCATTCACTGAAAAAGTCGTACAAGACAAGTTACATTCTTATCATAGACATCAAGTGGGGTCATGAATATTGAAGAAAAAGTGTGAGTATGCATAGGGGAGAGGTAGTCTAATGGACGGGAGATGCAATGCAAAGAATGTGGGTAGTTCTAGAGGGAGGGAAGGCCGCGTCTACTCGCGTCGTCGAAGATAAAATGGCAGGAGGCAGAATCGTTACGCAAGAAAAATGTAGGCAATAGTGAGGGCAAGTGTGAAGACGAAAAGGTCACGCAGAAAAGTAATAAAAGAGACCCTGTTTCCTGCATTAGCTTCGCAGAAAAACACTTGTTTTTTAGGCACCAATGCTCTCCAACTGTGCGAGTTCCCTGATCTCACCAGTTCGCCGAGGAATGCCTTCGAACTTCTCTTTGGCACGCAACGATCGTTTCTCCATCTCCTCGCAGCCTTTCACCTCCTTCGCTCGCTCCTCCATAGCACTCCTGAACCGCTCCCTCAAATCCCATGAGGCAAGGCGTAGCACTTTCCTCGCCTCGCGACTGATCCGTCCAGCATGAGCATCAACAAAATGAACCTCAGTCTCTCCACCATCTCCACGTTCCACAGACGCCTTCACCCTGCGACCGACCGTTCGAGGGATGGAGTTTGGAAGTTCCATGACAAGGTACGCCGTCATGCCAATAGTGGCTGCTCCAAAGACGGTTGCAGCCCACTTGCGGGTGCTTTCATTTTCGAAGAGGTCTGCGATACGAACAATGCCTTCAATTACGCCCCTAACGCCGATAGCCTGGCTTCCAACCATGGTTAGAGCACCAAGGCCAACACTAAGCAGGCTTAATGCGCTTGGAGTCGAATCTTCACCCTTTGAAGTTTCTTTGTCATCACCGAAGTAGAGGAAGAATTGATGATTGACGTCGAACAAGTCGAGGAAGGTCGTCTCGAGCAGGTCAGAACGCTGAGCAAGGCCAATGCCGAGTCCATGGAGACCACCAGCGACGATAGCACCTCCAATGTTGCCGTGTGACAATGATCGCCTGTTTTTCATGCCTTTACCAGCCTTCCTTGTAACGCTGAACATCGCCTCCGGCATGAATACTCTCCTGCTCCTCTCAACGCCCTCAGGCAGATGCTGATCTCCAAGAGCCTTGATCTCGCCAACTCCGTTGGAGGTGAGCAGGCGGGCTTCATCCTCAGCTAACCTGACAGCCGCGTCCAAACTGGCAAGCAGAGCTTGGCGAACATCATGAACATAACCCCAAATTCCCAGGAGCCCAGGGTATGACGGCATGGGGATGAGCGGCTTATCAACGCCCAGATTACCCTGTCCAACGCGTTCGAGGGCTCTGTTGAGAACCGTCCTGGTTCGTGATATGGCCTTTCCAGCGCCTGTCTCTTCCACCGCTTCCAGAGCCTCTTCAAGAGCATCACGCCCTTCCTTCATCTTTTCGAGGACTGGCCTAGATTGCGACAGATCATCGCGAGCGCGCTGGAGCTCGGCATCAGCAACAATGGCATTCGCCCCTGCAAGAAGTTCGATGTCGGAGAGAAGGTTGGAAAGGTAGGTGGAGGCAGGGTGGAGTTTAGACTTTGAGCGCTTAACAAGGACAAAAGACCGGAGTGATTGCTCAAGGTCGTCAAAGGCTGGGTTGGCGATAAAAGGCTGGAGTGCCGAGGCCGAGTCAACAAAGTGAACAAGATCCCCGGCATCTTCGTACGTGCGAGGGCTGAGATCCTTGATCTGCTCGAGTACTAAACGACGACATTTTTCCTTATTCTTGATCTGATCATACTTGTTGACGACTATGAAAAGATATGCCTTTTCGTTGCTGGCGGTCTCGAGGAATTCTTTTGCAGATAAGGTGAAGTGGTTCTCTGCTGAGACGACGAAGACAACAACGTCAATTTCCTCTTGACGGGCGAAAACAGCCGTTGTGTGCAGGCTGTCGCGATTCAAGCCAGGGGCGTCGATGAGAGAAATGTCAACGACACCATTGTTGAGGAGCGACTCTGAAGGAGCCCGGGTGTCGGCAAGATAAAGTTTGATCTTGGGTTGATGTTCCTCATTGTCGGCGACAATCTGCTCCAAGCCGGCGATGGAGGCCCGAGTGAATGTCGAGTCGTCCGTCAAATCATAAGCGACGTCGTCCTTTAGAATGTGGACCTCTTCGACACCATTGTTCTCGGCGGCATCATGCACTTCACAAAAAGCAGTTGTGCAAGGCTGCTGGTCGACGGGCATAACCTCTCGTCGTAGTAATGCATTGACGAACGTAGATTTTCCGGCGTTAAGATCTCCAGTGACGAGAACCTTTGAACTGGTATCCTCAACGCGTAGACGTAGCTTATCAATGTGGTTGATAGAGGTATTGATTCGCTCGTCGAGAAGATTGGCAATGGACGACTTTTCGAGCTGGGAAACGAGGGAGGCGGCTGAAGATGAAGGGTGATGTGATCCAAGCTTGAGGTCAAGGCGAAGAACGTTGAAGTCAGACGTAGGAAGAAGACGGTTCGAGTTGTCACATGTGCCTTCAGCAGCCTCTTCGTCTTGAATGGTCGCTAGTTTCACGGAGCGAGCAACGCCTGGTTTCGTTCCTTCAACAACAACGGCCGTTTCGAAGTTGGGATCGTCGGCAAATGTAAGTGAACGACGGCCAACTTTGCGTCGCGCAGAGTTGTCCTGGTCCTCTGGGGTCTGGTCGCGATATTGTGGGTATCGAACGACCCATTCATCCTTGCTGAAAATCCGAATGTCGCTTAGGACATCCTTGGTCGAATCAATGGCACCTATAAGGCTATCGGAATGCTATCAGAGGGTGGGGTCGCGGGAATGAATGGAAAGTTACTCACCGGTCCTTGCTTTCGATATATGCCTCCTGAACGTCCTCCACCCTCAATTGCTTCTCGCCGCCCATTCCGGTAAAAGCCGGCTCTTTCAACGAAGAGGCGGGGCGCGTCGGGAAATATGACTGAGCCATCGCGGTGCTGCTTCTTGTTGAGGATATAGGTTTGTAGAGTCTATAAAGCTAGAATGCCAGCTCTTCGGTATCGTTGACGAGCTAGACGACTAGCTGGTCGTCGTGGTTGCTGAGAGAAAAATGGCTGTTGGATGTTTCGTTCCTGCTTACCAACTCGGGTGTTGCCGTTTGGTTTTGTTGTGCCTACCTTGGTTCCGTAAGTACACTTAGAACTTGAATCACTCAATCGACACATTATGATGACCTGCACTTTGGTGGCCTTAAACTCTTCCTTGCTGTGCTGGGGACATCCAAGCTTAGCTACGTCAAGAATTCCGTAAAACATCTCGCGCACTTGGCTCTCAATTACTAGGATCGTCAATTCAAAAAGGCATCTATTTTGACTAGCTGTATTCAAGGGAACACCAACATGAAGGAAAGATGTTCCTCATTCTTGTTTGAGTGTAAGGCGGATGTGATGAACGCTGCCATCCGCCCAAGGAGCTGGAGAGTTGGCTGAGGCAGTTTATTGGGCTCATGCAGGGCTTTCAGGCGGGCGATCATTTGTGACTGGTGTATCGCCACCATTGATCAACTACACGGTCTCCAATGCGTCTATGAAGTCTATGGATATAATCAAGTCAATAAGTAATCTACGCTAACCATCAGTTCTATCACGACAGTATAGCACAACCACATCTTACTCACCAATACATAAACTCTCATAACAAACAGCTCATAACCCCCCCACGCCCTTCTCACGCAAACAGATCACAGGCCCCAGCTCTCAAAGCACACCACTCGGGCTGTAACGCAATCGCACGAACACCACGTTGAATAAAGCGGTACGCAACGTCGTGAAGCCTAGGAAGAGCTTTGGAGACGTCACCTCCTGGTCCAAACCAGAAAAGCTGTCATATAAAAAAGTCTTAGCAACGACGACGGAGGAAGAAGGGAGGACAACGAACCTCAGCAGACGAAGCTGCGCGTGGCCAGACTATGCTGTCGAGGTTGGAGGGGTTGGATTGTTCAGTCCATAAGAGGTGTTGACCTTCATCGTGTTAAATAAGTAAATGCCATCATGAAAAAGAGAAGGAAGCCATACCTCCCAACACGAGCCCCTTCTGCGTTTCAGTCAAGCCTGCAGCAGGATCAAACGAGTACGACTAATCCCCAAAGAATATGAGAATCGCAAGGAAAGATTCATGAACGATGCTTGCGTACCTTTTGCCAAGTCTTAAAAGGATCACACCAGCTATTCCCATTAACGTTATCACCCACCCACCCACCATGCCCACAGTCCAAGTAAAAGTAATCAGAGGCGGCGTGGATGATCTTGAACCCCTTCTGTGCGACTGCCGCGACATTGGCTGATGAGATCCATACCCTGATTCGTCAATTCGTTGTCAGTCAGCGAGCGTTGTGTTACAAGAAAGGAAAGAACGGACTTACATGACCGCGGTATCGTTCCGGAGCGTCACATTATGCGCAAGCACCATCTCCTCCCAAACTACAACCCTCTTCCCCGCAGCGTGCACAGAGGCGTGGGTAGCTTGTGTGAACGTATCCAGCGCTTGCTCGAACGATTTTCCCTGTGATGCTGGTATTCGTCAGCAACAATTTACGAGTGTACGTGTGAAGGAGTGACTTACAAAGATCATTCTGCGTCGAAGCATCCTTCGCGTAACAGTTCGCGTTGATTTCGTCCCCGCCCGTGCTGAAGAACTTGGAGGGGAACATTGACGCAGCGGCGGAAATAAGATCTGCGGTGAAGCTTATGGTTGAAGGGGAGGCTAGGCGGAGTTGGCCAGCAGGGGGTTCTGTCGTATTATGTTAATTGCAAGGTTATACAAAAGAAAGAGGGATGAACAAAAACCGTTTGCATACAGGCTCCATGGAGTCGCTTCTGGACAAGCGATGTGTTCGGGGAACGCTTTGGAGATGACGGAGGTGTGACCTGGAGTATCAATTTCAGCGATCACGTCTATTCCGCGCTGTCTCACGAATGAATTGAGAAGTTGGCGGGCACGAGAGAAATAGAGACAAACCGCTGCTGCGTACGCAACGACGTCTTGTACATCTTTGGGGGTATATACAGACGCGGGGTTGTATGCGCCTTTTTCTGACAATGCTTCAAATCCGGGGACGACTAGAGGGAAGGATTGGGAATCGACAACGTGCCAGTGGAAGGTATTCATCTAACAGTGAGTCAGCGGAAAATTGAAGGATAGGATAGAAGAGGAAAGGACCTTGACCCAGGACATGGCGTCTAGTGTGCGTTTGATGTCCGCGAGTGGGAAGCTGATAAAAAACTCAGTTGATTGAGTTAATAGCGAGGGAGGAAGAGGTACAAGCTCCTAGCGGTGTCCAGCATAAGTCCTCGATATGGCTGGAGTCAGATGGTCAGAAAAGATCATATTCAGAATTCTGTACCACGTACATACGCAGGAGCATCCGTGATCGAAATCGGAGCAGTGAGAGTGTAAGTGTACCCACTCAACTCATACCACAATTGTCCAAAGGTAGTCAAACCTCTGAACAAACCCAACGTAGAATTGGCTATCAACACGGCGGTAGAGCCATCAGCGAGCACAGTCAACGTGTACCCCTCCGCGCGCGTCTCCACGTCCGCGATGGCTTCCTCTGAAATGCTCTTCACTTTTCCTGACGCGGGTGTTAGGGAAAGCGTGAGCGAGCTGAGGGTGTTCGCATTTTGGATGGCTCCTAGTGACGACGCTCCACGGTCGGGCACTAGAGCTTGAAGTTTGTCAGTACGTAGGTAGTTATACGTGCGTTCTACGGCTGCTACGAGATCGGCTGGGGGGTGGTAAACGCCTGAGAGATGGATTTGAAAGTTGGGAGAGAGACGGAGGGGCGTGGTTCCCGTTGAGAGGTGTTGTGGGAGAGGCCAGAGAGCCTTGGATGAGGTGAGCAAAAGGGAAAGGGCGATGAAAGGACGGAGTAGCATTTCAAAGGGTGGAAGCGAATTGGAGGCGGAAGGTCATCATGCATTTATAAGAAATAGAAGGAAGCTTCCAAGTTGATGGTTGAACACAAGTCAGCCACGTCCAAGATCAGATATTGATCATATACGCAGCAAAAATTCCAGGGAAATTGGGCCGTCGCGTGAAAATTTCCCTAGATTTGCTGGAATGGTGGGCTATGTCCCTGCCTTCGCCAGTACTGGTGAGATTTGAGAAGCAGTTTGGCAATGCAAGGAATCCTCCAGATCGGGAAAGAGGGAGCGTCACATCACGTGGACGATTTTAAAGGTGTCACAGTGAATTTGCGATTCATTTTGCGAATCGAATTATCAACCATGGCATCCCGAGCCCAAGAGCCGCTATGCAAACGTGTAAACGGAGTTCTCTTTTGTTGTGTGAAAGAGCGCAGACAAATTAAAAGGAGTTATGGGAGAACGACCACGAAAAGTTGTCTCGATCGTTTTCATGTTTCCATCGACAATGATTCAATTCGCGTGAACCAAGCTCCAGCCTTTGACCAGTTCTACCATTTACCGCGTTTGCTGTGCGCTCTATCAGCATGCCTTGAGTTTTGTGTTTTATCAAGGCGTGGGAGAGGTGCACTCGTCTGTTGAGAGTTTCAACAGGGCTGTCACGCACGATCACTCAATCCTCTTCCGCAACAGTTGTCATGAGTGTACTCATTTTTTCTGTACACTCTCTCTTCACCACTGACGCTGAAGTCTTCTAGACATTCACAGTCGGAGAACCTATGGACGAAGACATCCTTAGCGATGTCGTCCCCAGCAACATCGTTTCGCGGCAGGTTGGCTCCGAGTTGACATCACGCGGTACCGCTTTTACTCACCATAAGCATCCAGCCGAGTCAAGGCGCGGAAGGCGAGAGCGAGTTCGAGGACGAGCCTATGGAGGAGGACGAACTGGCGAGTGAGGCTGAGGCTGAGAATGTACGTTGTTTTAAGTCCTTTACTGCGTTTCACCGACTCTCTTCCTTATTCGATAAAGGGTAAAGGCGAAGGAACCTCCTCACTAAGTAAGATCCAAGCCACCGCGGAACGGCAGCAGAAAAAGCAAAAGAGAAAGGCTGCAGAAGGCCAACTGCAGGTTAAACGGCAGGAAATGGATAAAGCAAAGGTACGCGACTTCTTTCTACGCCTTGAATGTTTTTTTTACACCTCATAGATTGCAGATGCTGTAAAGCGGTACTCGTACTTGCTAGGGCAGACGGAGCTGTTCAAGCACTTTGTGGATATCAAAGTACGTGTTTGAACCTTCTTGTGAGCGTGTACCTTATTCGTCCCCATAGAGAGCGCGTGATCCCCAATATGCCGCCATGGTGGATGCTCAACCAAAACCAAAGGGCAGGGGTCGTAAAAAAGCGGTGTTGGTACCTTTCTACGACGTGCTCTTTGTAAAGCTCACCCTTCCCACTTTAGTGACGCCAGTGCTCGACACAGAAAGTCAGAGAAGGAAGAAGACGAAGAATTGTTGAAAGACGGAGAACTAGCCGTGGACGGGAACGACCAGCCGTATGTCTTCGAAACGTCCCCAAGCTGTGCGTTATCCCAACCCAAACTTCGATCAATGCTCATTATTCTCTAGTCATCAATGGAGAAATGCGAACATATCAGCTACAAGGCCTCAACTGGATGGTCTCCTTACACCATAACGGTCTGAACGGTATCCTAGCTGATGAAATGGTGTGAAAACTTCGTTCATCCTTCCAGCAACCACTCACCCCCTCGTAGGGCCTAGGGAAAACCCTCCAAACAATCTCCTTCCTTGCATACCTAAAACACTACCGCGACATCTCCGGCCCACACCTCGTCGTCGTCCCAAAATCCACACTCCAGAACTGGCACCGCGAATTCGAGCGCTGGACACCCGATTTCAACGTCGTAACGCTAACAGGAACAAGAGACGAACGCGCCGAAATCATCGCCTCCCGCTTGATAACACAAGACTTTGAAGTCTGCGTAACATCCTACGAGATCTGTCTCATCGAAAAATCCGCTTTGAAAAAGTTTTCGTTCGAGTATATCGTCATTGACGAAGCACACAGAATCAAGAACGTCGATTCGATTCTTTCTCAGATCGTTAGGTCTTTCATATCGAGGGGGAGGTTGTTGATTACCGGAACGCCGTTGCAGAACAACTTGAAGGAGTTGTTCGCGCTGCTTAATTTTATATGTCCCGAGATATTCGTGGATTATAAGGATTTGGACAGTTTTTTGCATAAGGACTCGGAGGGGACGGATGTGGAGGAGGAGAAGAGTAAGAAGGTCGTTGAGGCGCTGCATAAGATTCTTCGACCGTTTTTGTTGAGACGGGTGAAGGCGGATGTGGAGAAGAATTTGTTGCCTAGTATGTGTTGTTTTTTCTGTGAAGGTTGGTATCGACTGACTGGGAACAGAGAAGGAGATTAACATCTACGTTGGGCTTGCTGAGATGCAGAGGAAATGGTATCGCTCTGTTCTTGAGAAGGATATCGACGCCGTCAATGGTGGGTGTCTTGGCTAGTTTAGCACAGTACACAGTTAACTCTGTCGTAGGCTTGACAGGGAAGAAGGAGGGCAAAACACGACTTATGAACATGGTGATGCAGCTGCGCAAAGTCACCTGTCATCCCTACCTCTTTGATGGCGCTGTACGTTCCCTCCTCTTATTCTTCACTTCCCCAGGCTGACTCTCAATCACACAGGAACCCGGACCACCGTATACGACAGATGAGCACCTCATCCAAAACTCTGGCAAGATGGTCATTCTCGACAAGTTACTGGCCAACATGAAAGAAAAGGGATCCCGTGTCTTGATATTCAGCCAAATGAGCCGTGTCCTCGATATCCTAGAGGATTATTGTCTTTTCAGGCAATATAGTACGTCTTTTTCTCTCTTCGCCCCTTCCTAACTAATTGCAAGGATCTGTCAGAATATTGTCGAATTGACGGTGGCACCGCGCACGAGGACCGAATCGCCGCTATTGACGAATACAATAAACCCGGGAGTGAAAAGTTCATTTTCTTGCTCACGACAAGGGCTGGTGGGCTTGGAATTAACTTGACGACGGCTGATATTGTCGTTCTTTACGATAGCGATTGGTGGGTCCTCTCTCTTCGTTGTATCGACATTGGTTGGTTGCTGACACCAAAGACGTTTTCTAGGAACCCACAAGCTGATCTTCAAGCCATGGATCGTGCGCATCGAATCGGGCAGACTAAACAGGTGTATGTGTTCCGTTTCATCACCGAGGGCAGCGTGGAGGAGCGGATGCTGGAGAGAGCGGCGCAGAAGCTTCGCTTGGATCAACTAGTCATTCAGCAGGGAAGGACGCAGCAAGCTAAAGGTACACTTATCTTCATTCGACCACTTGAGTGGTCCTCTAAACTTACGCCTATCCACTCAGCAGCTGCGAACAAGGAGGAGCTGTTGGAGATGATCACGCATGGTGCTGATAAGATTATTAACGCTGCTTCTGATGAGTACGTTTCTTTCTCTTTTGATAATCTGTCGTTGAGCTGAGGCGGCGACTACGACTTTAGCACTTTTATCAACGAGGATATTGACGAGATCATCCACCGTGGCGAGGAGCGGACCATAGAGCTGAACAGCAAATACGAGAGCTTGAACCTTGAGGATCTGAGTAACTTCAAGTCGGACGCGTCTGTGCAGCAGTGGGAAGGAGAGGATTTCCGGTCAGGGGTGAGTTTACTTACTCCATCTTTGGCTTGATTTTAGGTTGCTGATGGGATTTATTTCACAGCAACGCAAACAACTAACACTTGGCCTTTTGTCGCTATCGAAAAGAGAGCGAAAGTCGAATTATTCGGTGGACAATTATTTCAAGGATACGCTACGTGCTGGTCCGTCGAAACCGGAAAAAGCAGCCAAGATCCCGCGTGCGCCTAAGCAAATCGCCATGTTTGTTTCTTTCTGGAACTGAGTTGTGTCGTGGCTCATTTACGTTGTTTGGATAGCCAAGACTTCCAGTTCTTCCCGCCAGAACTTGCTCAGCTGCAGGAAAGAGAGCTTGCTGTGCACAAGGTTGGTTGCGCTTCCTCTTTACTGTTGGATTTTGTTATTTATCTCATGCACCCAGCGGCTCAATGGTATCGTGGCTACCGTCCGAGAAACGCTAGGACCTGAGGATACACCTGAGAAGTTGGAAGAGGAGCGGCAAGCTGCACAGCTGTTCATTGATACAGGTTGGTTGGCATTCTTCGTCCCTCCCTCTCTCATAGAGCTCATACGTCGGTTCGTTTAGCTGAACCGCTGACGGAGGAAGAGATGGCGGAGAAAGAGGCGTATATAGAAGAAGGCTTCCCAGATTGGAGTCGTCGTGATTTTCAGCAGTTTGTGCGTGCACTTGAGACGTATGGGTGGTATGTGCTTGACTTCTTTGTGTAATGTTTGGGGCTTAACGTCTGAGATAGGGACGAGTCGTTTGAGGTGTACGCTGCTGAGATACAAGACAAGACACCGGAGGACGTCGAGAAGTATTATCACGAGTTCCAAAAGATGTGGAAGACGCTGGCTGGTATGCTTTTTTCTTTTTCTCTTTCCTAGTGGGACTTTGCTGACGCTTGGTTATAGAATACCCGCGAATCGAGACCCGCATCACAGAGGGCGAGGCTAAACGCAATAAGCGCGAAAACCTCGAATACCTCCTCGAGAAGAAAATCTCATCCGTTCGCTATCCCATGCAAGAGCTGGAGCTAAACTATCCCACGACGAAAGGCAAAGTCTACAGCGAAGAGGAAGACCGTTATCTACTCTGCCGCTTATTCCACTACGGGATGCAAGCAGACGACGTGTACGAACGGATTAAGAAGGATATTACAGAGTTCCCGGTGTTCCGCTTTGACTGGTTCTTCAAGAGTAGGTCACCGCAGGAACTGCAGAGGCGGTGTAATACGCTGTTGGGGATGATTGAGAAGGAGGCGGAGGTGAGTAAGATTGAGGAGGCCAAAGCGAAGAGTGCTGGTAAAGGAAAGGTTAGCCATTCGTTCGTTGTTTCGCCATCGTAACGCGCTGAACGGTAATTGTTCCGCAGAAACGTGGAATTGATGAGGTGCAAAAGGCTGAGAAGAAGGAATCGCGACCTGCTACCCCCGTGACTGCGTCGTCGTCAACGGCGAAGAAGTCAAAGAAAAAGAAAACATAGATGTATTTCGTCGACATGGAGGCAGGGACGACGTCCCGACCGCGTCTTACTATTCTACCCGTGTATTCGATCCGGCTACCTTGCTCTTACCCACAAAGGATCGTGTGTGCAAAGATCCTTCCCACTCAATGTCGTGTTCTCAAACCTTATCAGTCCCTATAGGCTATAATAAGACCTCTTCCTAGTAGCAACGGTATAAACCTGTTCGTAGATCAATCATCAATTGCAAACTACATTTCCACACTACTACCTCCCTCGATTCATTCGAGTGTCAACATGCCTTTCTTCGAGAACGCGCATGGCTTTGACGTCACTGGTGGACAGTTCAACGACGTTGCTGGTGATTTCATCCAGACAGTTGACCCCACTGGTCAGTATACTCAACGCCGCCACACGGTTGACACTACTGGTCAATATCCTCAACGCCGCCACACGGTTGACCCTTCTGGTCAATATCCTCAACGCCGCCACACGGATGGCCCTACCGGTCAATATCCTCAACACCCTGCTGTTCAATATCCTCAACTCCCTACTGGTCAATATCCTCAACACCCTGCTGTTCAATACCCTCAACACCCTACTGGTCAATATCCTCAACACCCTGCTGTTCAATACCCTCAACACCCTACTGGTCAATATCCTCAGCACCCTACTGGTCAATATCCTACTGGTCAATATCCTCAAAATTACACGGGTGACCCTACTAGTCAGCGCATTTCACTCTCGCGGATGTGTATTTCGGTCTGAAATCAAATTTCTTTGATTCAGGGAGAGTGTATTGAAGAGGGGAAAGCGGAGGTTCATTCTTTAGTCGGGGGTAAATGTACGTCTTCGCTATTTCGAATTTCTTCATATTCTAATCCCACCAGTTGTATCATGGGTTTTATTGGGTTAACCATTGTAGTGGACGGAATCAAATGTACATTGAATATTGACTGTTGGAATGGAACGATCATCGTTGTTGGGGCGGCGGAGGCGCTACAGTCGAACATCGAGGACCGAGGTAAATGTCGAACGCCGTTGCTTTCTTATCTCGTTCGTTTGGCTGTGGACAACGGCAATGTCGGAAATTTCCCTGGCGCCTGATAAGGATTGCAGTTAATCTATTTAGTTTTGGGTCTACTTGACGAAAAGAGAGGGAAAGTCGAATTTCAGTGGACTCCGTCGAAACCGGCCATCCCACGTGCGCGGCGCGCCTAAGCAAATCGTCATGTTCGTTCCTTTCTGGAACTAAATAGCCGAGACTTCAAGTTTTTCTCGCCAGAACTTGCTCAGCTGCAGGAAAGAGAGCTTTCTACGCACAAGGTTGGTTGAGCTTCCTCTTTACTGTTGGATTTTGTCATTCATCTCATGCGCCCAGCGGCTCAATGGTATCGTGGCTACCGTCCGAGAAACGCAAGGTCCTGAGGATACACCTGAGAAGTTGGAAGAGGAGCGGCAAGCTGCACATCTGTTCATCGATACAGGTTATGCACTCTTCATCCCTCCCTCTCTCATAGAGCTCATACGCCGGTTGGTTTAGCTGAACCGCTGACGGAGGAAGAGACGGCGGAGAAAGAGGCGTATATAGAAGAAGGCTTCCCAGATTGGAGTCGTCGTGATTTCCAGCAGTTTGTGCGGGCACTTGAGACGTATGGGTGGTATGTGCTTGACTTTTTTGTGTAATGTTTGAGGATTAATGGTGCTGAGATAGGGATGAGTCGTTTGAGGTCTACGCTGTTGAGATACAAGACAAGACACCGGAGGACGTCGAGAAGTATTATCACGAGTTCCAAAAGATGCGGAAGACGCTGGCTGGTATGCTTTTTGTTTAGTCTCTTTCTTAGTTGCAGAATACCCACGAATCGAGACCCGCTTCGCAGCCTGAGAGGGCGAGGCTAAACGCAATAAGCGCGAAAACCTCGATTGCCTACCTCCTCGAGAAGAAAATCTCATCGGTTCGCCATCCCATGCAAGAGCTGGAGCTAAACTATCCCACGACGGAAGGCAAAGTCTACAGCGAGGAGGAAGACCGTTATCTATTCTGCCGCTTATTCCACTACAAGGCGAAGAATGCTGGTAAAGGAAAGGTTAGCTATTCGTTCGTTGTTTCTCCAGCGCTGAACGGGAATTGTTCCGCAGAAACGTGGAATTGATGAGGTGCAAAAGGCGGAGAAGAAGGAATCACGACCTGTTATCCTCGTGACCGCGTCGTCGTCAACGAAGAAGTCAAAGAAAAAGAAAACATAGATTTATTTCGTCGACATGGAGACGACAACGTCTTGACGGCGTCTTCCTCTTCGAAACTGTTTCCGATTCAGACACCTTGTCCACAAAGAACCACGTGTGCAAAGATCTTTCCCACCCAATGTCGGCGCTCCAGTTCTCCGTATTAGCGCCAACCTTATCGATCCAATAATAAGACTTCTTGTGCCTAATATGTACCGCCAGGCTTTTGTTATATAAACCCGTTCTTTCCGGTCAACAGATCAATCATCAATTGCAGCTACATCCATACTATTACCTCTCTCGACTCATCCAATCGTCAACATGCCTTTCTTCCAGGGCGCGTCTGGCATTACCATCTCTGGTGGAGAGTTCAACGACATCGCTGGTGATTTTACCAAGACGGACAGTAGCACCAAAACGACCAATACGGATTCGTATAACACTACATCGGAGACGTTGACAAATTCGAACAATGATAATTCTCAACGCCTCACGGCTGACCCTGCTAGTCAGTGCATCTCAGTTCCTGTAAATCTTGGTCCGGAACTGATTGTTATTTAATTCAGAGAAAGTGAAGCCTGTGAAGCCTGTTAAACAGGGAAAGAGGAGCGGAGTCCATTGATTGGTCAGGTGTAAATGTACGTCTTCGTTATTTTGAATCTCTTCACGTCCTAATCCCACCCGCAGTTAGATCATGGGTTTTATTGGGTCAATCATTGTAATAAAAACAAGTGGACGGAATCAAATGTACATTGAACATTGACCTACGAAAAAGGTTGTGTAGGAGCGCACGCCTGAGATCCCGAAACTCCCTAGGCTGGATGACACAGGTTGTTAACTAAGTTCTGGTATCTCTTTGCCCTCGAGGTTGTTTCGAAGCTGGAGAGTCGAGATCGGTGCCATAGACATATGCATGACGGATGCCGCTAGTTGCTTCCTGTCTTCGACCTCATGCGCCATCCTGACGCTTTTTTGGCCTACACAGCTTGTACACAGCATCCCAATACCAATCTAGGTGCTTCTCATTGACAAAAGCGGTCGGTGGATGGCGTGGTTGACGGCCAGCCCGTCGTGAATGGGTTCGTTCATGAGCGGAGGCTGTCCCTTGGAATGAGGATCTACGTTGTATGCCGAGTTTGTCCTGCGTAGTCTGGGCACTTGCCCGAGTTGTAATATTGTACCATGATAGATATTATATCTCTAACACGCTCCATCGACCACGAATCTACCGGTACCATGCACTCGTGCCCAGCTTCAGGAACGCGACTATTCGATTTGGTGAGTTGTGGGGATGAAAGGGCGCAGTCAGAGCGAGACTTGTGACTCAGGTCAAGATTCAGGCTTACATACGTTTGTTGGCCAACAACTACCACTACAACGAGCTTCATGGCAGGACCCGATATAGACTCTGCAACCACCATAATCGTAACAGAGTGAGTGCCCGAGCATCCACAATCGACGTTCACCGTGATCTTGACGTGAAACTAGGGCCCCACCTGACAGCAAAACCAGGCGATATGATCGTCAACTTCGGTATCATTTACGCGACTTTTGAATCCCAAAGCCCAGCTGAGAGGACTCTCGTAGGTTATGGGCAGCTTCCGGACAAAACGCGCTTGAATCATCACGTCTCCTCGTCATCTCTGGCAGTGCTACCTCGACATCAATCCTTAAAAACCTCGTTCTCCCAGGGATCGGCCACTTCACGATCCTCGATCCTGCTAAAGTGACTCCAGAAGATGCGGGAAATAACTTCTTCCTTGAGGGACCATCGAGCATAGGCAGATTTCGCGCGGAAGAGGCGGTGCGACTTCTAGGCGAGCTGAACGAAGGCGCTGAGGGAAAGGCTGATCTGAGAAGTTTGGAAGAAGTCTTGGAGAAGGATAAGGATTGGCTAACGGAATTCACCATTGTGATCGCCCACAACTTGGAGGCGGGATTGCTTGAGAGATTGTCTGCGCTTTTGTGGCAGGATGAATCTTTCCCTCCTTTGGTCGTCGTCCGATCAGCTGGATTCCTGGCAGAATTTTATATCCAGTTCCACGAGCATGCTGGTACGTCGTCGCACCATCTCTTATCGCGTTGAGACTCATGTAAGCTATAGTTATTGAGAGCCATTCCGAAACTGTGCCGTCATTACGAATTGATAAACCCTTCCCCGCTCTTCTCGATTACTCAGCCTCCCTGGATTTTGAAAACATGGATGTGACTGACCACGGACACATACCGTACGTCTACATCCTCGTCCGCGTGCTTGAGGAGTGGAAGAAATCGGTGAGTGGTCAACACACGTCCCTTTCGCAAGTTGGTAACCTTTCGTAGCACAACGGCAACCCCCCATCCAGCTACGATGAGAAGAAAGAGTTTAAGAAGATTATCGTTGGCATGAAGAAAAAGATTGATGAGGAGAATTTTGACGAAGCCGAGGCCCAAGCTTATCGTTGCTGGACATCCACCATCGTTCCCTCTGAAATCCGCGCTCTATTCCAAGACCCCAAGGTGAATTCCTTGACACCAAAGTCTGCTCCATTCTTCCATCTCGTCGCGGCCCTCGCCAAATTCACTGAAGAACAACCGCCGAATACCCTACCCTTGACAAGCACACTTCCAGACATGAAGGCGAGCACCAACTCGTATATATCTCTGCAGAAACTCTACAAAGCTCGTGCCGAAGAGGAGAAAACTTTCTTCAAATCCTATCTGACTGTGCCAGTAGATGACGCGACAATTGATGCATTCGTGAAAAACGCCCACGCTCTAAAGTTATTGAGGGGCAAGAGATGGGGAGCTTTGGATAAAGATCCAAGTGCGATAGGTACGCATTTTTCATTCTCACATTCCACCCATTTTTTGACCATCAAATACAGCGGCTGCCGTTGAATCAGCGCCCAAACAACTCTCCATCCACCTGTCTTTATCCGCACTCTCCTCCCTCTCTACAAAACAACAGCCGAACGCACCGCTCACCGTCACAATCGAGGCTCTCGTCGCCGAAGCACAGGCCCTGCTCCCCGCTGGCACCGATCTCCCAGAAAACTTTGCGGAAGCCGTTGGAGAGATGTGTGTCATTTGTGTTGTTCCAACTAATTCCTTCCACTGATAATGCGGTATTTTAGTGTCCGAGCACCCACCGCGGACTTGCCTAACACAGCAGCTCTTTTGGGGGGCATGGTCGCGCAAGAAGTCATCAAGATGATTACGAAACAATATATCCCTATAGACGGGTCCTGTCTTATCGACCTCATCGAAACCTGGACTGGAGTGCTCTAGTAGAGGGTTGTAAAGTAGACAAGAGACAATTCATTTCGTCGCTCAAACCTCCCCCTGTGTAAAAGTAATACCGTCTGGGTTGCATACTGTCTTTGCTTCCTCTGACTGACCACTGGCCCGAACGAGTTCATCTTAGAGTGACGTCGTGTCACCTGAAACTTCTCCACCACCAGACTGCGCCTCTGCCTCTCTGCCATGGCATTGATAACGCAAGACACCTACAACTCACTGTTGCGCTCAATACACGGACAGCTATCCGTGCCTGGGCCCCCGGGTCACAAGTCCAATTTTCATAACTGCAGCAACACATGTCATCTCAACCTCCAAGTGGCTGATGCATTGGCATACCTCTCCGTATTTGAAGCAAGTTGGCCCAAAATAGCTATATCAATAGTGCGACGCAGCGAGGAAGTGACACTTTCTGTCGCAGCGAATGGTGTCGTCCCAGAACGTAGTCTAACACACTTGCGCAAGGTTTGGGATGAACTACAAGAAATCCACCGTGCGTCAAAGCCTGTCAGTACGGTTTCTAGAGCGCCGCCACGGCGATCCCCAGAAGCTCTCACTCGCGAATTTCTTCTTGGAATTTTGGACTTTTCGTTCCCTAGGTTTGCAAAGTGCGTTCACTACTGGGCGAAGTATATCTTGTCATTTTTCCTCCCATGCATCAAGGAGAAGATGATTATAGAAAAGAACAACCAGGCACTGGAGATGGTCGAAACTTTGAACAACGCATACCTGAGCTTGCTAAGGCTAACAGCAAAACCACTCCCCTCTAAAATTCCGAGGCAAACTTTGAACGAAACCCTTCGCACGCTTCATGGAGTGAACAGGGATTGGGAGGGACACTTGGATGATTTCGCTGAAGCTTCATCGCTGGTATTGAAATGGGAAAAAATCAGTGGTGAGAGTATTTTTCTGCTTCGCACAGTCCTTCAAATAATGTTTCGAAGATGGGATTCCTTTTCGCCAATGTCTTCGAACAATTCTCGCTATTCTACATGCAGGAAACAAACTCCTATCTATATCGTCAAACTATCCAACCATCCTTGACGGCAATCTGCAAATCGTTCAGGTCGCTCCTTGTATGCAATCCTTCTGTATCCCAGTCTCCCCAAATGTCTTCCAACCCCTCATCCCCTCGTGGATCGAACCTGAGACCGCCGAACATATATCTAAGGAACTTCGATACTATCTTCTCCAATGGGGCTCTGAGGAGATGCTGGGAGAAAGCTTTCAACTCAAGGTGGAGGACAAGCCTTGCCATGCAGAGTGCAATCTGTTTCTCCATCATATCAAGCAGGGCGTCAAAGGGTCCCCAACCAAATTTGTCTTCGGTTCCTCAAGCCCATCGTGCTACGCATGCAATAATTTTTTTTTAGCATATAATCATGCTGTTGACGTTTCTCCAAGTCCTGGTTCTTGCAAGTTTTTTGTGTCCAGGACGCATAGGAAACTTGACGCTACGTGGATTTCTCCCCCTCTGAACCTGTTGGACGAGTCCTTGAGATCTGCAATAGAAAAGGCTGCCATTTCCGAAATGCAGGAGGACTTGCTTAAATATATCATCAAGCGGGCCGAAGAGTGGGAGACGTTGATGTTCATCACCGAGAGAGATTCTTGGACGTGAGTGGATGCCGCTACAGTGCCTTGATGCTTGAATAGAGGGAGGCAT
Organism: Laccaria amethystina LaAM-08-1; assembly: GCA_000827195.1. Taxonomy (NCBI): domain Eukaryota; kingdom Fungi; phylum Basidiomycota; class Agaricomycetes; order Agaricales; family Hydnangiaceae; genus Laccaria; species Laccaria amethystina. The sequence continues at coordinate 91,458 of KN838689.1, forward strand.
TTTCGTTTCAAGAGATTGCACGTGGTCATGAAATTTGGCTTTGATGTGTACAATGCATGTGGCTTCGAATTCTACTCAAAAGTATCATGGTGTAAATGAAAGTTTCGACATAGCATCAACTTGGGCTTGTTGCGTCCTCCTTGACGAACCTTGCTCTCTGTGTATCATGGATACGAGGACTCTCTGCGAAGAGTATCTAGCTGTTCTAGCTGGAATCTATGGGACCCAATCAATCCCAATCGAAGCGGGGATTCGCCGGAATGATCAATTACACGACGATCCCAATCTCCCGGGCACTTCTTCTTCCTCACTGAGAGAATTGTTGGATTGCCTTGCTCGACAATTAGTCTCAAAGCCATCTGGGGAAGTTTTGGCTCTCTTCGTCACAAGGTGCGCTGGCGTCGATGCTGGGCCGCTTTTTTTCGTCGCAGGAAACAGAAACGTTGAAGAGAAGACACAAAGCCACCTAACCTTCATCATAAATTCCTTGAAGGACATACGTGAAAAGAGAGAACAAGGCGTTATAGGCTCTCGGCAGGGTTCTCGCCGGCTTCAAGATGCTCTGATCTGCAAGATGCTTGAGTTTTCTTGGGCCAAAGTCCGGACGAAACTTTTACACAAGCAGGTTGGACATTTTATAGACAGTGCTGGCCCGCAAATTTTGAACTACGAGAATGCTCGCCCTGGCCGCGACTTCGATCCTCTCAGAATCCAGGCGATCACTCATCTGATAAGTACCCTAGACGCTCTCAGAGACTTCGCTCGTGAACGATATCTTCATCAAATTTACTTCAAATACCTCCAGAAGCTATTCGGACTTTTGCATCGCTACTGGCAGCACGGCGTCGCTTCAGGTGGAGCGAGAAATTTTCTCGGGCTTTGGGAAAGTGTGCTTCAATTTGCCAGTGAGTATCATCCACTAATTTTTAATGTCAAGACTCGCTTCCCTGTACATTTAGATTTCAGACAAGGTGGTTTGGCAAGAATGATCGATAAAGTCCTTTCGCCGTATCGTTCTTGCATGACGATAGCAAAAATATCTCATACACGTGAAGGTGCCCTACGATTTTTGTTTCAAGGGATTCCACAAATAAGAGCTGTGCCCTCCAAAAGCCGCTCGACGAGGCTGGACATATCTCCGGCGCATATATTATCCCTTTTATCAACTTCAAATCCGTACGCGCCAGCTACTCAATGCGAAATATTGAGCGAGGTAGTATACCAAAATCTCTGCAGTAAGCACTCCGCACAACTTGACAACTCGCGGACTCACCTTACCTTCACTACCGTGGCTTGTCACTGCGAGGTCACCCTGCTTTCTTTCCTCGACGATTTGTCGGCGGACCGTCGGTTGCAAACATTTCATTACCTGGGAATATCAAAGCTCTCCCGTCGTGCTTGCCAGGCGCTGATAAATTTGTATAACGAGACCGTTCTCCCGAGAGCGAGAATGCCCGTCGATAATTTTGGACCCCACGACAAGACCTATTTCCCAGTTTTTCCACCGATCTTCGAAGATGCTCAACTCCAAACTGACATTGAAAACAAACTTCTGGCTTTCTTCAGGTCTACCGTTGGCTCGTACATCGACTACCCAGCGCGCCAAGCAGGCCATTCGGACTCAACAATTCAATCGGCGGGAAATAGTCATTGAATTTATCTTCAGTTCTGAACTTGAGGATTAATTGCTGCTTTGGGTCTCGCGGCCACGCATTACGCAACACTCGCCAAACACTCGCTGTCCTCTCAACCTTGCCTTCCACACTTTAGACAGTGTTTTTTAGGGAGCGGGTTTATTAGCTAGGTCAGAACTGTTACAGTTGTCCCTACAAATAGCAAATCGTTACGCAGTGTAAATTGCTTCGAAGCTTATCATACTGGACACGCAGTGCTCGAGGAAAATCAGTTCGACAGAGATTTCCACCTCCTTTGGCCTGTTGGATGAGTCCTTGTCATTGAGGTCTGCGATTTAAAAAAACTGCCACTTCTGAGATACAGAAGGATTCCCTCAACTGTGTCACCGGGCGGGCTGAAAAGCTCGAGTGAGAAATTGATGTTGATGAAAAGGTGAGGCAGAGACCTCACTATGTTTGAATAGAGGAATTCCTTTCAAGTGTCGTATGTAGACACCATTACATAACATAATGCTTAGCGGTGGGCGGGGCCGCCCGGTCCCCGACTCTTGTTTGTGCAACGTTAGGGTTTTTGTTAAGCAGGGGCTCCTAAAGATGTTTTCTACTACATACACATTCAAATAGAAGCCAGCGGCGCTAAGTACCATGCTCGGTAGTCTAGCTAGAAGATTTGAGAGTATGCGAAAGGGCGCGAAGAAGAGTCCTAGAATGTTCTGCAGCATTCTCAGACACCACTGAATGTCAGCATGCATAATTGATCGACATTTCCAACAGCGATATCCTTTTTCGGTAACCAACACCCATACACGGCATTTTCTAGAATCTGAAGAAGTTCTCTATACAGTTCCCATTCAGTAGGAACCGTTCGCGAGCGACACAACCCTCCCAGAGAGTCGGGGAAAGATAATTCCTGTTTAACAAATACTTACTCGCCGCCGAACAGAAACTTGTAAGACGCTGGATTGTTTACAACCTAGATTTCAGACGTTCGAAAAAAAGATAGCACTATTACGCGGTACACAATAACCAAACTCAGGAGTACGTAATTTACCAAAGGATTCGTCCATCGTAAAAATATCAAAGTGTGTCGTCATCGTAGCGATGCAAGTCGTCGTGTGTGAGAGCGGGAGGAGGTACAGTGAGGGGGAGAAGATATTCGTTGTCACGGGTGAGTTGAACGCTTCTTTCCACGTTGACTTCCAACTAGTAAACAGAGACGTTTGATCAGAAGTCGATCGAGGCATCAGTAGTAGTAGTAGTCGGTTTTGACTCTATTTGTCCTACCGCTTGTGATTTTGAACCCTTGCTGATCGAATCTTCACGAGCATGGCCAAGCTAGGGGTTTGACAACAAGTTCGGCATTCATATGAGTAACTTTGCGTGATGTAGTGATGGTGAAAAAAAGACATACAGAAAATCCGTCAGGATCAGGACTTCGTATGCGTCCACCACCCGAAATCTTGACGGGAACACGGTGTTCACCAGATCCACCGCCAGAAGTGCTGCGGGCGTGTCGGAGAACTTGCCGCGTGTTCAACCTTTTGGGCATGTCAAAATTCGCACCGAACGACAGAGACGAGAGCCTTACGTGACCAATAAAGAGTTGGCATATACTGCGAATAGGTAAATATAAAAGAAATAACTGGCCGTAAAGAAAATACATACGCTTTCCGATAACAAAATGTAACCCCATAAAAATCAGATTGTTTGGCATAGCTAGCCACTGTGTCGAAGTTAAAGTAAGATGATGGGTTACTTCACAAGTTGCCATGCACTTACGCAAACCAAGGAAATAACGGTTCCCGCGCTAACATGAAGTTAATGAAATCGTGGGTAATCTTGGAGAAAATGCACACCATGTTAACGAGCCAGTCTCAAAGGCGTAACGGATCAAAGAGTCGATGATCGCGTTCAGACTGCACAACAGAGGGAAAATCAATCAATGAGGTACGGCAAAGAAAATAGGCACATACTCTGGTGCCGACGTCCGACTGGTCTGAAGGAGGAAGAACAGCGATCCTGTGATGAGGACATCCACGGACGACGAAAGTACCAAACCGGTAGTGAAGACCCACTGATGGATAAGATGTAAAGCAGGCCGAAGAACAGAAATGAATGGAGATAGTTACTCGAAAGCGAGCCTTGAAAAGAGGAAAGCTGTGAAGGATAATCCTGAGAGCATACTTCCAGATTAGTACAAGCCGAGTCGGCAGGTCAGCGACTTACATTTCTGATGTTGTGACTGTCCAACAAAAAAAAGAGAACACAGTCGGTGAACGTCAAAATGACACAAGAGTCTGATAGACTGTACCTGAGGCAGCGGCTGTACGTCGGATGATGTATCAAAAATGGACAATGAGGCAAGGGCCTATGCCATAAAGAGATCGATTCTTACCCAGCCGAAGAAAGGCAAGTATCACCTGAGCGGAGAGTTATTTATAAGTACGGGCGTGATGAATGAAGATAACGAAGCGATTGCGTACAATTGGAATGGTCAGGGCCCAGTTCCGTTTGCTGACTGCATCGTTCCGAAGTCAGTAGTAGGCGAAATTGAAACGTATGAGACTAACGCATGAAGATTCTGTGTGCAAAGAAGCTGAAACAATAAAAAATGTGAGAAGAATGAACAGATGTCGGACCCGTAGCATTGACGCACAGATGCACAAAGATCGTCAAGGTTGCCTGATTTTCGATCAGCGTCAATCTGAACTCCAGAAATTTGCACATACCGTAAAGACAATAGTGAGCTATCGGCGCGAACGGTTAAGCCCTTGGACAATAACGAAGCAACGAATTTACGAACCGCGACAGTCCTAAATCAAGAACTGAATGACAATAACACAAAAATGGGGAAAAACTCACGTAGGAATGTAATGAATCCTCCCCGTGTCGCCAAAGTGGTCGATGAGATAGTTCCACAACGAAACCCAAATGCAAATGGTGTGGCATGTGTCCAGAAACCTGAAGGGGGAATCAGACGGGAAATGGTAGCCAACTGTAGTGTATCTACCAAACCCAGAGAACCTGCGCAGAGATATCAGCAACGCAGCGTGTAACGGCATCGTATTTTTGCACGTACCAGGAGTTTTAATCTGTAGGAGTCCTGGGGATACAATTTGAAGTATACGATGACTTGAACCGCGACAGTCCCAGCCATGCTGTAAAATGGGGCAAGGGAATCGGGTCATTGATTGAACGATAGTCCATCAAAAGAAGGGGGAAGAAGCTGACATTGAGGCAAAAAGACCGCCAATCAGTATCGCGCCAAAGGTTCTTGGGACATCCACTGTCGCCATGATTGATTGGAGACAAGAGAGAGTGTAGGGAGCGAGGGCAGGAGAGCGGGGCCGCCGTTATGGACATCTCGGCTTTGGCTTATGTACCAGTGATAGACGCCTTAATGTCTGTTTTCGACACTGCCGTGACCTTCGGAATCACCAGGGAGCTTGTCCATTCTGAAGGTGAAATTTACCACGGTCGAGAAATGAACCAGGAAACCCATGTGGCGAGCTTCAGATAGGCAAAATTCTTGGCGATCTTCACTTGGAAAGGCAAAGGGAAGGAGTTGTGTCGGTGTACCCGGTCAGATGTTGTTTCATTTCCATCATCGTGCTCGCACATATGATTTTTGCGCTTCCACTCAAACTATGAAGCTGAGTGAGAACGCGCATGCGCAGCCTCCGTCGCAAATTGAGATGTAGAAGGCGGGGGGTGTCCACTTCCCTGAGGAGATAAAACCGTTTAGCTGTTCATCATTACGGCTATCTTTATGTTGACAATTTCAAAAGCCGAGTATGAGCGCTATACCCCCTGAATGTCGGGGAACACGGTACAGCGTCGAGACTGGAGGACAACGAGGCGGTTGAACGGCTCAGATCCGACGGTTCTGATCTACCGCATTGGTCTATTTGTACGCATCACAAATTACATAATGTAAAGACGCGTCGTCGTAATTTCTGCACAACTCGACTTGCACCGACAAAAAAGTAAATTCGTTCGTCAAATCTACGAAATTCACGATGTCTCAGTCGCCAATTTTTGTTATGAGTGTGTAAAAACGTTCTTTTTCCATTTTCGAAGGGTTGAACATGATTTATTCGACCAGATGCTGCACCTGAACGGCAGTCGGGGCGGAAAGCTCAGATTTCGAACATCACCGCGGCAAAGGTGGACGATTAGCACTTTTAACGAGGTTTATGGGTCTCATGGCTACTAGACAGTCGCAGATGTTATCCGGACGTGTTTGGGTCCAAAGGCAATGTTGAAGATGATTCTCGATCCGATGGGGGGTATTCTGTACGTTGGGAGTTCGCCATTGAAAGAAAAAAGACGCTAATGCCATGAGTATTAAAGGTTAACGAACGACGGAAACGCGATCTTGCGTGAAATAGACGTGGCTCACCCAGCAGCGAAGAATATGATTGAGTTGAGCCGAACGCAGGATGAGGAGTGTGGTGATGGAACAACCAGCGTCATTATTCTTGGTGCGCAAAATTCTTGTTTGATATTGCCGTTGGATTAACATAATTACAGCTGGAGAGATTCTTGCCCAATCATTATCACAACTAGAACGCGACATTCACCCTGTCGTCATCATTTCTGCGTACAACAAAGCTCTCAAGGAAGCCCTAGAAATCGTCAAGCGGATATCTATCCCTATCGATGTGAATAACGATGAGGAAATGCTAGCTCTTATCAAAACGTCGATCGGCACCAAATTCGTCCAGCGCTGGTCAGATCTCATGTGTCGCTTGGCGCTGCAGGCCGTGAGGACGGTTGCGCAAGACGAAAACGGGCTGAAGACGGTGGACATCAAGCGCTATGCCCGGGTTGAAAAAGTGCCTGGGGGCGAGATCGAGCAAAGTTGCGTTTTGAACGGTGTTATGCTGAACAAAGATATCACACACCCCAACATGCGGAGGAGGATCAAGAACCCACGCATTATTCTTCTGGATTGCCCGTTGGAGTATAAGAAGGGCGAGAGTCAAACGAACATGGAGTTTTCGAAGGAGGGTGATTGGGCTCGGGCACAGGATATCGAGGAAGAGCAGGTTAAGGCGCAGTGTAACAGGTTGATGGAGTTGAAGCCGGATCTCATCATCACAGAGAAGGGCATTTCTGGTAGGTTCTCTGTAATTTCAGGTATATTTGTCTCTGACATAGGACACAGATATCGCGCAACACATCTTTGAAAAGCACAACGTATCTTCCATCCGCAGAGTACGAAAATCAGACAACAACCGTGTTGCTCTCGCTGTTGGGGCCACCATCGTCAACCGCATCGAAGATATTCGGGAATCGGATTTAGGCACTGATTGTGGACTCTTCAATATTGAAAAAATCGGGGACGAGTGAGCTTTACTATTATTTTGTTCTCCCATCTTCCTTCCTGCTTACCTTTCCATAGATACTTCACATTCCTCACTGAATGCAAAACTCCCAAAGCATGCACCATCCTCCTTCGTGGTCCATCAAAGGACATCCTCAACGAGATCGATAGGAATCTTGCAGACGCTATGTCCGTCGCGCGCAATGTTGTCTTCAACCCTATTCTCGCTCCTGGCGGGGGTGCAACGGAAATGGCTATCTCCTTGGGGCTACACGCTAAGGCACGGAGTGTGGTTGGCGTTGAGGGGTGGCCCTTCCGGGCGGTGGCCGATGCCATGGAAGTGATTCCCAGGACTCTGATTCAGAACAGCGGAGGAAATGCAATCAGGGCATTGACTGAGCTGAGGGCGAAACACGCAAACGGAGAGAGCTCCTGGGGTATTGATGGTAACACTGGAAAATGCGTGGACATGAAGACTTATGGCTTGTACGAATCTGCCAGTGTCAAGGTATGTTCTTGCGTTGTCGTTGCACTCACTACGAAATGTAAAATTATTTTTAGATTCAAACTTTGAAAACTGCCATTGAGGTATGTTGGCCCCTTTGACGTGTTAGATCCCCTTTTGAACTATTTCCTCCGCAGGCTGCGCGCATGCTCCTCCGTGTCGACGATGTTGTACAGGCTATCCGAAAGGAGAAGGAACAGGGTGAAGCTGGGCCGGTACAGGGACCGGAAGACATGGTGGAAGGGTAGGCAACCAAAAAATGTAGTACATTAGGCCAAGTCGAAGTACCGAAATCTCAATAAGACTTAGACATGTTGTGCCGACCATTGTCAGTGCGGAATGCCCGTTGCGATATAAGATTATTTAATATACTTTAGGCATTAAAATGTATCCAATTTACTGAACCTTGACCGTCTTCGGCGCGCTGCCTTCAGCCTCAGCCTCAGCCCTGATCCCCTCCGCCTCCACCTCGTCTTTAAGTTTCTGTTCCATCTTCTCCTGTTCCTCCTTTGACGCATTCTTCATCGCATTCTTCGCAGCTTTCACCCGTGCACGGTACTGGCGGTACTTATCATCCGTTCCAAAAATCCTGTCCCACCACCGGAAGGATGTGGAGAAGTTGTTGGTGAAGGCCATGTGGTGGAAGTCGTGGTGTTCGGCTCCGGACCAGAAGGGAATGATGTTGTGTAATGACCACGGGAAGTCTGTGCGTGACGGTTAGTATAAAAACATATCTACAGTGAGAGAAGGAAGGTCCTAACCATATCCACTATGGGCGTCGATAGCTTGGAAGAGGCGGAGGACGATCCAGACGTAGACGGTTATGATGTGCAAGTTCTTCGTGAAGAACACGTATAGAAGCGGGCCGAGGATCGTGCCCGCACCAAGGATGAAGACCTCAGCAGGATGGGCGTATTCAGCCGCAAGGCCAAACGGCGCCGAGTACTTGTGGTGGATTTTGTGAATGTGCTTATACAGAACACCCGTATGCAGCGCTTGGTGGGCTACAAGATTGCCATGGTTAACTAGACCGAAAACAAATGGTAGTTTGATTATACATACCAAGGAAGTGGAAGAAATCCTCGAACACGAAAAACAAGAAAACTTGAGGCGCCATCGTCTTCAATGAAGGGAATGGGGCGTGATACGTGCTCATTCCAAGGCCTTCAGCCGTCGGATGGAAGAGCCAGATCTGGCGCTCCTCCATTAATCTCAGGAAGCGATAGGCGTAGAAGTGAATACACACCAAAGGAAGCTCAATGGTAAAATGGGAGAAAAGGACCTGCTTGGTGCATTCCCACTGTTCAGCGGCCGTAGGAATTTTGTTGACTTGTAGCTTCCATTTACGGAAGTACGGTGTAGCGTCGATGATAATCCACGGAACGCTTCGTCCGAAATACACAATCTGCAACCAGGGGTAAGTAAAGCAACACAGCAGCGACTGCCAAGTGGTTACCTCGTGAATGATAAAACTCATTAACCCTGTAGCAATAATAGGGTTCCCGATCCAGACGTACCACGCAACCCACTGCTGTTCCAGCCACGTCAAGGAAGAAAAGTCAGTTGCAGGGTAAAGCGCGTCGTAGTACGGCGAGGGTATAGTGGTGGCGTTGAGGAACGACATGGCAGCCAGTCGCGGTGAAGAGTGGAGGACTGGGTATTTTGCTGGACAGCTTTTTATCCCTGCGTTGTGGGCAAGGGCAGAAAAGTGAAAACCACACCACTTCTCAGCATCAAAATTCGAATATGGCCTGACAGTGACACG
>KN838690.1:0-21177 GCA_000827195.1 Laccaria amethystina LaAM-08-1
TCAGATGTCAATACCATGCAATACTTCTTGATCACTGTTGCCATTCTCAATTTAAAAAATGACTAGCTACCTATCTGAGTAAGTACCATGAACCAGTAGCCTTTGTAGATTGGAAACAATGGAAACAATGTGTGATTATACTTGATTACGGAGCCTCAGTTTACCTGGTAGCTTCTGTAGATACAGAGCAACAGACACAATCCAGGTCTACCTGTCATGTACAGAAAACTACTAACGCTACTGAGATTAATAGGAGAACTACAAGAAACTATGCATTAGGGGACTTGTCTACCCAGATACTGAAAATATCAAGGTTACTGGAAGCTACTGACTCAAGTCAGTGCCTCCTGATGATGTCTCTTGAGAGGGAAGGGGAACGAAGGAGCTTCGCCCACCATTTAAGGTCGTCAGACGTGTTGCGGGGTGGGGTGTGTGGCACGAAAGGACTATTATTGAAGCCTGAAAGCATGGCTTCCAGGTTGGTAAGGTATGCGCGCCCAGCAGGGATGACCAGGGAGACATGGAGTAGCTTACCATATAGCCTCTGTACCTCTGCCAATGTATGTGTGGGTTTTTTCTCCCATTCCTCAATTGCGTTGAGGTATTTGAGTTTCTTCTCCGCTGGGACTGCCACAGTACGCGCATTGAGGTCCCAACTGAAACCGAGGTATGGCACAACAGATCCAAAGGGGATGGTCTTGGAAACCTCCCAAGGTATGCCCAATTTTTCTGAGAGGTCATCGATGTCGTTGTCGGCATATGTATAGAGAGCTTCGTTTGAAGGGGGTGCTGAGGCATGGGCAAGGTCTCGCAGGGGAGTGGCCATGTCTTCGTCAAACTCTTCTGGGCGTCCGTTGGGCATGGTGTTGCCTTTGTACCAAATGCGACTTCCTTCGTGTATTCGCCCTCCATTGGAGGCAACGGTTTGGTTCCATGAACGACGCTGGCTGTTGTACATGTCAAGGTGGCATCTGCGGATTCTGAAGAATATATGGTCGTCGACCCACTTTGATATTGGACCCATTCCATTTGCTCTGAAGAGGTCTGCTCCGGCATCTGCGAGGAGTCGTGGACTCCACCTGCTGAGGCAAGGCCAAAGTTATTGCATATGTTGGCGGCGAAGCTGTCGTCTTCTCGGAGGCGTACAACAAGACCTGGCCATTGGTCGTGGTGTACTGGGATCGTTCGGTATGCTTCTGCAACGTCTCTGATGGAGGCTTGGGATCCAGGTGGCAATCGGAAAATGATGAGGCAGATTGTGGAAAAGGTTCCCCATGTGCAGGGGAAATTGTGTGAGCTGATGGTGGAGTTGATAGATGAAATCGGATTTGTGGAAGATTGGCGCGGGTGTGAGAAGTCGTGCACCGCACGGTATTTCCCTGGTTTTCCCGGTTTAGGAACAAGGGAGAGGGGGGAGGACTGGAAGGGTCCAATAATGGCTTCCAGTTCCTTTCTTGAGAAAGGACCAATGTATCATCCTTTTTGGAATTCTTTCTCCACAATTTCTTCATACTCTGCAGGAAGCTTATTAATAGATGGATTATTGGCAGGAACATATGTTTTAGATATGCTAGGGATACCAAGATTGAAACCATGCGTAAGGCTATGGTGTAGATTCGGATACTTCTCGAGCAGGCCGTGCCTGTCGAGCTGACTGCGCCACGCGCTCAGCTTGTAAGGGGTAAGCAGCTCAGTTCTTCTGTGCTTGAGCACATTGTTGGGCGCCATGTCCCAACTTTCCGCACCCTGAGCAGATATGTCGGGAGGGGTGGGATGTGTCTGAGCATCCTGCCATGGTCTGGAAACTGAAACAAAGTGGGAGCCCGTCGAGGAAGACGAGCCGCCCACGTTCGTTCCTTCGTACGCAGACCTTTCCCCCATTCCAGAGCTTTGAGGCATCGCATTTGGCATAGTCGTGTTCGTGGCGTCCCAAGCATACGACACAGGCGGAAGAGCCACACGCCGCTGTGCCCCCTTGAAAAAACGAGGGATTGGATCCTCCACCCTTTCTTTTACCGCCCGTAGTGGCACGGCCTCGCCTTCCCCGCGAGTCGTTATTTTTGTGGCTATGATCTGGGGAGGCATGGTGGCGCTTGCGATGGCGAGAGGGGGAGGGAGAGCGTGAGCGTGAGCAGGAACGTGAGGGTGAGCGGATGCGGGACCGCTTAGACGGTGAATACGTGCTGGACATCCTTGAATGTCCTCCCCCTTGGCTTGGCTTTGGCGAAAGTGCTATGGCGTCAAGCTATGGTGGGCAGGATGCCCGTTTTGGTGGTATGTTACATGCATTGCGTGGCAGGTGTGCGGGCATGGCATGGCATGGGTTATTGGTATGGCATTTTTTAGCGAGATTTGCACGCGTGGTACATCAGCGGCATATGGTGTGGGCGATGATGTGGCATGGCGTGGCAACGTGGCAGTGGCGAGAGGTGGGATGAAGTGGGTAGGGGGAGAGAGGGTAAAAAAGGGGCGTCAGTTAGGATGTGTTGAGAGAGGAAAAGGAGGGGAGGGGTTTTACTGACCTTTTTGATTGCCTCTAGCCTGACTGCATCCCATACTTCCTCAGCAATCGTGCTGAGGAGCTTCTGGTTTATCGGGGCAATGTTGAAGCCTTGGCCCCTTGCTAGGTCGTCGTGCCATTGCCGCCTGACCTTGGCTTGGTATGCTATGAGGACCCTTTCACCGTTGGAGCGTGAGTGCATCGGTTCAATCTCGATGTTAAAGTAGAAGTGTGCAAAGGATTGGACGTGCTTTTGTGGCCAGTCGCATTGGTCCATGTACCGTAGTACTGTACTATTTCGACCTAGTGTTCACGTCACGCATCACAAATAGTTTTGAACTGAACACTTACGGAACTGTCACAGGTCACCCCAGCTAGTGAACACCCAGTAGAATGGGTATAGAAATGAGATTTTTTTTCGTCACAAGTGCGTTTTTGAACTAAAACGACATTCTAATACATTTATATCATGTCAGGAATCCTCCCAGTCCTCCCATTTGCCCTCTCCGGTATAAACCTTACGCATATGCTTGACACGATGGCCTCGGCCGAGTATTGGTTCAGGGATGTCATCGAAAACCTCGTCTTCACCCTCGACGGTTGCGAGAATGTCCTCACCACTTCCTAACCTCACAAAGCTTCCCTCGTCATCCATTTGGAAACCTTCCGCAACTTCGGTCCCACCAGAGGTGACAAATTCACGAACGACTTTGAGGGGTATGTCACTAGCATCATCTACAGACCCATCAGGGAAGGCGGGCTCATCAGCCACAGAAGGCATGCCAGCCTCAGAATTCGAGAGAAGCTGTTCATAAAGGTCAGGGTAGTTTTTAGGGAGAGTTCGTAGCGCCGCGAGTGCCTCAGGTGAGGTTAAACTCTCATGAGAGAGGTTAAACGGCCCAACACGACATAATTCAAATGCCTATCACCGTTTGATGAGTCCAACGCAAGCTATCAATGTAAAACATACCTTTTTAATAAGATCCTTATCGTTTATATCCCTCATAGCATTAGCAATCCACCCAACTGACCTGTTGCGGAGAGTACCAATTGTAGTGTCGAGTTTAATGTCTTCTTCTGCAGAAATCTGATCTGTCACCTCCTTAACAACATCGCGATGCGCCGACCGCTTCAGGCTGAGCTTGAGAACACGCTGAACACCAACGTCGAGTGGTTGCCAGACACCTGTACAGCCGCCAGGAACAAAAATTATGATGATGCTGTTGTGGTTCTTCTTCATCCACGTGAGGAACTCATCTGACTTATGAACGCTCCAACAATCGATTTTCCATATCGAGCACTGAGAAGGGGGTAGCCCGAGTTCTTCCTTGGTCCTGTTGAAGTAAGGTGCGATGATGTTGTCCACAAGGTCATGCATAGTTTCGTGCGTTGACCAATATGTTGGCGTCAGGGAGGGCCGCATACGAAAACCGAAGTCAATAGCCTCATCATAGCCAGGGGAAGAAGGGTTTGGGAGGGATCTGGAACTTTGGCCATTGTAGACAGCCTGCATCGGCAAAAGGGTCCCATCTGCAGCAATGGAAGGAATCAAAGTGAATGCACGCTTCTCCTCTTGGCCAACTGTTGCAACCTGCTTTGCACCCTTCTCGTTCCACGTCGTTTTAGTGCCCTGCTGATAAATGAGCTGGGTTTGGTCAGTGTTGATACGAAGGGCAGCAGGGATGGCATGGTCACGAATCGTGTACGCTTCACGAAGAAATGCATGGGTTAAAATTTCTTCATGATTTTCGGGTAGTTTCTGGGCAGCCTTGGTTGCTCGACGTTCACTCCAACCAATTTTGTTAAGGTAGCTCCGAACGAATGAGTCTGAGCATTTGAATTGACTTCCATCCGCTCGGACAGTGGAGAACAATTCGGGCGCATGCTTGTTAATAAGCGCCACCATAAGACCACGGATTGTTAAGAGCGTGAGTGTGACACCAGCCCCTCGAAGAATTTTCAATTCCGTGTTGATCTTATTCTTCAGATCGGGATAGGCATCCTAAAAGCGATGGGAACCCTCAAAAAAAAACTGTTGGAAATTAATGCTCACCAGGACTCCAAATCGAGTGTTCTCGCCACGAGGAGCATTGCCCCGCTTGACTTGAGCCAAGACACTGTCCTTCCACTTGTTGAGCCCAGCATCTCTGGCCTCGCGGTCAATCCATCTTCCTACCACCTGTTCTGTGAGTCTCGAGGAGAGCTTTGGGTTTAACTTTTTTGCTTCCTGAACAATAAGGCGTGGGCTCCATACACCCCCAGAAATCGCGTTACGGGCGGCCATTTCAATTTGGCCAAAGATGAAAGGCTGAAACCAATTCGTAAGCAAAGCAGACGAGGCTTCATGTACGCGTTTTCGTCCTTGGGGTTTATTTTTCTTTCGTTGGTCTTCTTTAAACTGACGACGAGGACGAGAACTTTCGGCATTCATTTGAGCGGAAGACCTATCATCGTTGGTATCGAAAGCTTCCATTTCAAGGGTGGCACGCTTTCGTTTCTAGAGCGATGATGTAAGTACTTAGTAAACAATATTGTCTTTGTTTGCTATTGATCACTCACACGTTGACCTGGCACCCATCCGTTCGCAATTTTCTCCTCTCGTTCACGATCACGGTGCTTCTGCTGGCGAGCGTTTTGTTTCAAGCGCTTGTCACGCACTTTTCGCTGCTTTTCTTCTTCAACCGCTTTCTGACGAGCTTCGGTAGCGAGGCGAAACTTCTCAGAGTCTCGTTGCTGCCTCTCTTCCCTCTCGTCTTTTGTCTCCGCCTTCCAGAATAAGCCGAGCTTTGTCTGCTTCGTGGGCTTTGAGGTGTGAGGTGATGGAATGAAGACAGTCTGCCTTGGGCCATCAGGTTCGTCGTCGTCACCTTCATCCATATCATCGTCGCCTGAGTCAGATTCATAGTTTCTTAACGCTGGCATATCGGACGAATTGTTTTTGTGAGCGGAGGGCAGCTCCGAAAAGCGAAGAGAGGGAATGATTCGTGGCTCGGAACTGATTCGCGCAGGTTCGTCGTCGTCCCCTTCATCCATGTCGTCGCCTGAGTCAGATTCATAGTTTCTCGATGAATTGTTTCTGCGAGGGGAGGGCGTCACTGCAAAGCGAAGAGGGGGAATGATTCGTGCCTCGGAACTGGTTTGCGCAGGTTCGTTGTCGTGCCCTTCATCCATGTCGTCGTCGCCTGAGTCTGATTCATAGTTTCTCAACGAATTGTTTCTGCGAGGGGAGGGCGGCTCCGAAAAGCGAAGAGCGGGAACGATTAGTCGCTCGGAACTGGTTCGCACTTGCTCCTTTGTCGGGCTCGGCACCAGAGTTGGTGTGTTAACATGAGGGGAAGGCTCAGAACCAGTTCGTGCTCGCTTCTTCATCAGGCTTGGCCTCGGGGTTGGCGCATTAACATGATCTTTAGGATGCTTGATATCTGAGATGATGGGGTGTGGTGTCGCCGTGAAGGTGAATGCAGTATCTGCTGCAAGTGATTGGAACGACGAGGGCAGGGGGGATGCATGCTCTGATGATGCTGTAAGTTCTTCTTCATTCAACAAATCAAAGATCATGATCTCATCGCCTTCAATAGGGAGCTTCGACATTCTTTCAGACCAGTCAAGTTTCGAAGTGGAGATGTACATACCCTTGCGGAGATATGTTTTGCCACGGCATTGAATTTGGATAAGCGTTCAGATCCAATGTCGTTGTTTTTCAATAGGGGACATCCTTCAGGATCGACATGGTGCTCGAGAGCGTTGATGGCGAAGAAGCCGCAGGCATCGCCATCAAGTTGCTGACTGATTGGTAGAGGACTGGAGGTGAGTCTTTCGGGCCTGTGCTCATTCATCCACCACTCATACGCAGCACGAATCTCTTCTGGGATAGGAGTCCGGAAAGAATCTCCATAACGAGTGACCCCCTGCTCTACGTCAACCACAATCGCAACCCAATGAAGTTCAGGGTCATCCTCGAGTTGTCCCAGGTGACCTGCTGTCAGCAACACCATCTTCCGTGCCGCTAACTCCTTACCAACAGAGCGGGCCCATGCATATTCCCTTCTAGACATGTAGGCATTGGTACCCGCGGTTTTGAAAGCTTTCAGTATCATCTTCGTCAAGTGCACGCTCTCCACGCGAAACTTCCCTGACCACTCGCGGTTGCTCAACACCTTTGCACGAAGCAATTCGAGCATATCATTCATTTCCGAATCCGATAGCCAATTGGTTTGCAAGAACCTCCACAAGGTGTTTGTCTGCTCACCACCGGATAGCCCAGAAGGTTTCTTTGCATCCCAGGGTAAGTCATTTAACAAAAGAACCGCCTCCTCTGCTAAATTCCGTCTGGTAGAGGACTTGATTTGTCGTGTTTGAACCACCACCCAGTCTTTGCAAGCAGCCCATCGCTTAACATGATCTCGAACATCAAGAACTCGATTCCAGTAGGTAACAATCCAAAGGGGAAAGTTGGTGACAACGCCATCATGAAGGTGAGAGTATCGAATGGATTTGTAACCATCGAGCCAAGCCTGACGACTGTACTCGACTAGCTTTCGGATGGTGGATGTTTCGGGGATATGCAGTCGGCGGAGACGGAGGAAGGTTGAAGATGTGATGGAACAAGGCTGGTCCTTGCTGAAAAAGGAGGCAAGTTCTACTGTTGGACCCCTCCGTCCACTGGTGATTTGGATCGGGAGGGTGTAATTAGACATTGTCGCCAGTGATGTGGTTGGTTCGGGGAGAAGTTTGCTATGAATTGCTGAGGGAATCTTGAATTCTGTTTTGGCTTTTCGCTTAATGGCTGGTGGAACGTCGGCCCAAGATTTGCCTTGAGCCAGCCATGAGTTTAACGACATCTTCTGTGAGTTGCTGCAAGTCACCCTTGCTGTTGATGAGAAATTTTTGAGCAGCCCCAAGGGGCATATTCCGCTCTCCCGCTCAACGCCGGCCCGATAAGCGGCTTGTTGGCCGCCCCGCCGCCCCACAAACAACCGTGTCACACTCATCAGACTCCTCAAATACTTAAGCTACTAATAGATATAATGTTAGTAATATTAGAAAATCTTTGAACACTTCAAGTCTTCATGAACACTTTTGCAGCTGTCACACATCACAGACACCTGTGAACTCCTCGTCCTGTGAACACCATAGGTCACGCGTCACACCCTGTGAACACTAGGTCGAAATAGTACAGTAGTGTGTTTTTGCCTACGTTCATTTGCCTCCATGTGAGGTTGGCATCCGGAATGACGTTTCGTGATGCTTTGAAGGAGGTGACTGGCTTGAGTGCGACGAGGTCGTCGACTTTGGTGAGGCCGTATGCGTCATCCGACTGGGCTTTGCTCATGTCCTGCGCTTCGGCACATCCTTCGTCAGTGAAGTACCATAGTTCAACAAAGTTGAAAGATTTTAGCTTGCCGATGGCGAACTGCGAGGGACGAGGCATGACGTGGTCAGCCACCATCTTGGCTTCGTCGAAGTCGTTTATCTTGGGCTTTTTCTTCTCCTGTTCTTTCCTTTCGTCCTCTTTTTGGCGTTCTTCTTCTTCCTGCCGTCTCGTCTCGTCTTCTTGCGCTAGCCTGAGTTGTTCTTGCTGCTCCTCCAGGTCTGCCTGTACTTGCTGGTTCCAGGCCTCGACTTCCTGCGCGTGCGTCTGGTTCCAAGCTGTCGTTAGCTGCTCGACGGCTTGTTCATTGTTGACTTGTCCATTGTTGGACATGATTTGTCTGATAGCGGTGTATGCTGCTCCCGCGAAATCCGGGCATGGTACGTTGGTGGGGTCCTGGTCGATTCTCGGCATGATGACTTGTAAAGGAGGGTAGTGTAATCAGGTATTGAAAAGAGTGTGGGGGTGTTTAAAGGATAGTGAAAATGCAGGAAGGAGCTAATGAACTCCTTCTGCGTGACGAACGAGATGGTGGTGGGAAGAGAAAACGGCACGTGCCGCACCACTCGTTCGCGCAAAGACTCTATTCTAAGCTACGCTCGTACCTCGCTTCTCTAGCGAATCTCAAGATTTGTACTTTAGCTACTTCCGCGTCAATCCACCCTTACACTGATTTCTGATTAGTACACGATCACGAGGCAGCTCTTACAACACGTCCCCGCACCGCCACTCTGCAGTCGCCGTCCCCCACAATACCGCCGTTATAGTTTATCCCATCGCTTGCCCTCTCTCCCTTCGTCTAGCGTATCCTACTCCATGCCGTCATAACGCCTTCCAATCTTGGCCCGTTAGGAGGGAAACAGATGAGGCGAAGGACCCACCATCAATTCCGGCTAGGCGAGTGAAAGGATGGGGTATTGGGACTTTATATCGCGGCATGTGTCCTCAATACTGCTCTATACCATTTACTAACCGATTTACAGCGGTGCTGAACGTTATCGTTCTCGCGGCTGCTTTCCATTGATTGGCCATAATTTATGGTCAAACGCCCTATATCTCTTGCAATCCCCCTCCCTCGCCTCCTCCCTTCTGGCATCCTTTCCGTGCTGGTCAGCTGCCGTACAATCTATAGAGACCCACGGCCTCCAAAACGGACTCTAACTTAGGGTTTCAAACTTTCATCTTGAGTCAAGGCCATACCTTAGCTGGACGTTTGCGCCAATCTCAAGGCTCTTTGTTCCTCCAGACTTTGAATGCGACGGCTCATCAGTTTGATCGGAACGATCTTGTAGGTACGATTTTCATTTACGATTAACTTCCTCTTACCAGCTTCTCGCAATTGCGAAAGAGCTCCAAAAGAGCTCTCACATTGGCTACCTCCTACACATCCAAATGTGTCTCCTTTCTAGCATGACTGAAGGAGCCTGGATCATTTGCTCATGTTGAGCTTTAAAATCTGAGTCGTCTTGACTTCCACCTAGATTGTGAGTAAACGATTGGTACGATATAGGCACGTCTTCCGCTTTCCTTTGTACTTTTGGAGATCTAACAATTGACTTGTAGATCATCATTCTCATCGAAAGACATTATTAGATTGTGGCTTCGCACGGTTCCTGGATCTCTGGTAAGTATTAGAGATGATTTGCCCCCAGAAAAACCTTTTCGAAGACAATGCTGGGGATCTACTTCTTTCTGTAGGTGTGCCTACAAATATTCTGGGATCGTCTTTCTTAATGGGCTAGATTTTCTTAGGCCGATTTCAAGCTCTCAAATTCTCCATCGTTTATTTAAAACTTCGAGCGTCAATCACTTTGCAGGGGTTGTTGGAACTAGGCACATGGCATATTTTCCCCAGGCCCTTTGTCAATGCTTAAATAGATGGCGACAACTCTTCAATTTGCTTGTCAATCCGTTTCCTTTCATTCCTTCCCATCATGTCCGACGTAGAAGAACAAAGTCTCAATCAAGTTGGCGAATTTGATCAGAGCTCGCAAAAGACAGACCAAGCCGACGCGTTTGAACTTCACCCCCGCCCATGGTACGTTGTTTGACTTCACTTCAAACCCGCTGACCAGGAGCTTGATGTAGGTATGTTTTTGAGGCCCATCCCGACTACCACGTCCAACGACGGCTCAAGCAACGCCATGTTCAGATGTAGGTGCTTCTCTTATCTTGTATTTGACGTAACTGAATATAATAATTAGGATTGCTGCAAGTATTCCTTCTCCAGCCCTGGGAGCCATCTTTGCTTAACGCTCGCATTTCGTGCAGATTGCTGGAACTATTGGAACAGGCTTGTTCCTTGGTTCTGGACGAACTTTGGGTGGCGCTGGCCCTTTGGGGGCCTTGATAGCGTATTTTCATGTTGGGACTGTCGCATACGCGTAAGTGGATTTTTGATGCTTGAACGTCTCAGAAGTTCGAAATCAAGTCTCCTAGATCATTATGTTCCCTTTGCGAGATGACAACATGGGCGCCCGTCTTAGGCACCTTCCCTTACTTTGGTCTGTAACTGACTCAACTTTGCGATTAAACGATGTTGATGATAACTTCAGCTGAGCGATGGGTGGACCCCGCTCTTGGTTTCGCCGTTGGATGGGTAAGTTCACGACTTTCCTCAAGCTAATTATAGCCTCACTCTTTGTTTGATCAGAACTACTTCTACGGCACTGCGTAAGCTCCCCCTATTGATAGCATGCGCACACCACTCATCTTCACATAGTATTTCGACACCCGTTGAAATAAATGCGGCAGTTATCCTGATCACCTTTTGGGATAAAAATGTAAGTGTTCATAACAACGTTGAACGATTGTCATTGACGGGAATGCTGTAGACCCACCATGCTGTTATCTACACAACTGTAAGATCATCATGAAACCCTATCTGCCGCAGGTGTTAAACGTAGGCAGGTTCTCTGTGTTTTCGCCTGTCTGGTGAACATCTTTGGTGTTCGGTAAGCCAGTTATCGTCCCTTTATTTCAATTTCTTGATGTTATCTCAAAGGTGGTTTGGAGAATGTACGTCCGCTTCTCGGTTTCGAATGTACTCCTCGCTGAATAAGCGCTGACGGGTTCAGCGGAGTTCGTATTCTCCATGATCAAAAGTGCGCAGTTTTGTCTGTAACCTGGGTTTTTTTGACGCTGACGACACATAAAGTCCTACTCATCATCGGGCTGCTTATTGCTGGCCTTATTATTGACCTCAGAAAAGGCCCGGAAGGACACCGTATTGGGTTTGGAGTAGGTGGAATTAGCCGCTTCTACTGTTGAATCTTAAGAGAATTTCTTCCAGTACTGGAATCACCCTGGAGCACTCGCTCGCGCAGGGCTTGTGGAGAATCTTCACACCGACCGATTCATTGCGATTCTATCCGTCCTTGTACAGGCTGCTTTCTCGTTTCAGGGAATGGAGCTGGTCGCAATGCAAGTATCTTGTACGATCTTTGCGAGGAAGTTATGCTAATACCATTTTCTTTATAGTGCTGCTGCTGAGACTGAAAGTCCCCGCCGTAACATCACTAAGGCGATGCGCCGGGTTCTCTTTCGCATTATCACCTTCTACGTGAGTATTCTTATGGATTCCCTGGCTGTCTTCTAACTTCTCATAGATCCTAGGTATCATCATGGTCGGAATGTTGGTTGCGTACAATGACCCTGCCTTGCTACAGAGTATGGGTTTTTCACGTTAAGACCTCACCTCTGTTGAGCTTACTTTGACCTCAAGATAGTGGAACTGCTGCTCAATCCCCCTTCGTCATCGCTATCAATCGTGCTGGGGTGAGAGGTACGGTTTAGGGTTCTTATACCTTGGTTTCAGCCTAACAACTGCTTGTATCGTTTAGTGCTTCCTCACATCATCAACGCCGCCATCTTCTCGAGTGCCTTTTCAGCTGGAAACAGCTTCGTGTTCTCTGCATCTCGCATCCTACACGGCCTCGCCATCCGTGGCCAAGCGCCTCGAATCTTGACGTATTGCACCCGGGATGGGCTTCCAATATACGCCGTCATCGTCGCTGTGAGTCCTTTTGTAATCACGCTCCGTTTTCATGTTCCTCAACATTACAATAGAGCAGCTTCTCGCTCCTCTCCTTCATGAACATATCTTCGGGACCTGAGGCAGTTTTCAAGTTTGTTCAAATTAACTTGCTCATCCATACGTTTACTCAACTACTTTATCAGTTGGTTTGTGTACCTCTCGGCTACTGCAGGCTTCTCTGGCTGGTTCTCGATGAACTTAACCTATATATTCTTCCGTGGGTTTCTGCTAAACTTTTCATGTTGCTCAACCTTGACGATCACTTGTTAGATCGAGGAATGAAAGAACAAGAATTCGATCTCAGGCAAAATGCCTACCACAACTCGTGGCAGCCTTACCTGGCGTATTGGGGTTGTGCATGGTCGGCCATCTTCGTCCTTATCAATGGCCTGACTGTTTTCTTTGGGAAATTCAACGTTTCTGGATTCTTTGCCGCCTGTGAGTTGCTCAAGTTTCCTTTGTAAAGTTTGTCGGTATACTGAATCCATACAGACATTAACATTCCGATTTTCTTCATTCTGTACTTTGGATTCAAATACACGATGGGTACCAAAATTGTGAAACTGGGGGATGGGGACTTCGTCACGGTAGTTATTCTTCTGCTCAGCATGAACTCGTCTCATTGCTCCTTAGGATATCCCCACACCAGAAGAGACCGAGAAACGAGAAGACCCACCCAAAAATGTTTGGGAACATATTGCTGGATTTGTCTTCTAGGACACGAGGTGGGTGTTAATCAATATTGTGTTTCCAGTACTGAACATACGCCCTTGTAGTTTTTGCACATTCTTACGGTCGATATATACCTTAGACGAGTCGCAATACCCCTACTTAGTACCTACATAATTCCATTGTTTGCTATAATGCGAGTGTCAGTCTCCCTGAAGCTGTTGTGACATTCCTAGCAACGGGCGTCATTCTTTCCTCCTGACTTCAACGTTCACCGTTCAACATCCAGCTGGCAATCAGCCATGCCCACACTTCCATTGCACAACCATGTTGGACACACACATCTTGCTAGGATCCTACCCGCCACGCACGAAGGAGATTATTGATTCCAGTAAGGAATTCGCCAATCCCTCTGTTCAAAAACGAAATTAAACTTACTACTTTTCAAAGCATATCCCTTGCTTGAAGCAACTCGTGCAGCGATGGAGTCAATCGTACGCAAAACCTTTGATTACGGCCCAATAGAAACCCATAAGGTGCGTTGTAATGCACCGACAGAAACGCTTCATCTGAATACCAAACAGCTCGACGTGTACTACCCGCCAGAGCATACAGACGGCACAACTCAAACTGCGCCAATCCTAGTGTTCTTCTACGGTGGCGGGCTCGTTACTGGTTCCCGCTCCTCGCCCCCTTCCAACCTCGTATACAACAACCTTGGGGCTTACTTCGCTTCGCGAGGCATCCTTACCGTCATACCCGACTACCGTCTCGTTCCAGGCATCACTTACCCTCAAGGATCCAAGGATGTCCGTGACGCGCTCGATTGAGTTGTTCAGCATCTCGCTTCTCTTGGCGATGACAATTCCACCCATGTGTTTGTCCTCGCTCACTCGGCGGGTGGGATGCACGTCTCGGGATACCTCCTCACGGACTTGTTCGCATCGTCCCCTGCAGCACACATTGTACGAGGGGTTGCATTCATGGGTGTACCGTTCGAGACATACCCCTCTCAAGGCAAGTTTTATGCCGTTGCCGAGACGTACTACGGGGATCGAAAGAAAATAGCTCAAAACCAGCCTCTGGGCATACTTCGGAGGATGGAGCCTTCGCGTGTTGCTTCGCTCCCTCCGCTGCGGAACTATATAGCGGGGAGTGAGCCTCGGGCTATCTCATCCTCGATGAGGAATTTTGCGAAGGAGTGGGAAAAAAAGGGAGGGGTTGTAGAAGTGTTGGTCATGGATGGCCATGATCATCTCAGTCCGGTCTTAGCGCTTAGTTCGGGGAGTGGTGAGGAGTGGGGGGAGGATTTGGTTGCGTGGATAGGTTCCTCTTGACGTTATATTCGTGATCATGATGTTACTGAAAGTATACCAGTCTCTCAGTGCAGTTACTTTTGTTATCTTCGACGCTATCGGTCGACCCTCTACCGAATGAACTGCGTCCCGCACAAAAAATTTCATCACTATTCTTTGAGCCTTCTCATCTGATCTAAGTGCTTTCACAACGAATTCTAAGGACCAATGTCCTTGAAAAAAAATTGCGGACAGATAGGTGACGTTTCTGGGATGCAGACAGTGAGCCCGCCTCAAGACTTTCCATTGCGCCTCTTGACCCAATAACGTTCTACCAATCAGATTAGTGAGATAAAAAACTTAAAGATGTACTAGAATCAGGACAAACCATTGATAACACAAATGCAAGCTCCAGCTCGCCATAAGCTGCCCTTTGAAAGGCCCATGTAAAAATACTTTACGCTCTCAGTCGAGATTGTTGCATTCTTGAGCTTCGATATGGAAGGAGAGACTCCAGATCCGAGCGGCGTCGTGGAGGCTGAGGTGAAGCAAGAACAACACCACGTAATGAAACCGGTGTGAGGATATGGACTCTGGAGCGACTCAAACGTCCAATCCGGAAAGGACTGCTCGTCGACCCACTTGAGCTCTCGTTTCCGTTTGACGTTTTAATATTACATCTTCACCTCGCTCTATCAATGATGGTACAAGCCGTATATAGTCACGCACGTTCACCATCTCCCAACTTGCTAGTGACAATCCTCCAGCTAAAGCTCCAACCGCCCACTCTCAACCCTCACCCGTGCCTGCTCAACAGCCCTATAGAGGTCCGCACCCGCCGCGCTTTCTTTCAGCCCAAACTTTGCGAGAATGAGTGGGACAGCATCGCGCGTTAGTAGGAGGGTGTGCTGATGCTCGTGGTTCGGAGGGTTGGAGTCGGGGTCGGGGTTGGGTGAGGAGGAGGTCGATGAGGCAGGCGAGGAGGGGTTAGAGGCAGGTGAGGAGTTGGAGGGAGGTGAGGAGGAGTTCGGGTTCGTGTCTGATAAGGAGGTTGGCTCGGCATCCGAGGACGAGGTGTCGGACGACGCTGTGCTAGTGCTTGTCCTTGATGGAGAGGCAGATGAGAACTCTTTATATAACCCGTCGAGCACCTCGCTCCCTTCAGGGACGATTACGTTGTTATCTAGGAGATTTTGTAGGTATTGCGATGATTTATAAGCTGTTCATTGGCATTCAATGAGCTGAGGACCAGAGGGAAAGGAGACAACAAACCTCTATAATGTGACCATGACCGCCAGACGCAGAAGAAGAATGGGAGGTTGGGTATTATCGCTATCAAATTGAAATGAACGTTAGCACCCCAATTCAAGTGAAAAGGAGCACAAAGAAAAACGCACGAATGATCATGAATGGAGCGGTGAATGGGGCGAGGATCATCCAAGTGTAGAAGCCCTTCCTGTGCCGGGGCATCCGGCGCTCAACGTACTGCCGGAGATGCACCAGAGCGGCGGACGAGGAGGTTTGGGAGGGTGGGTAAAGTAGTGGGATCTAAATCCGTCGATTTTAGGATTTAGGACATGCAGAAGAGGATGATAGCTAGCTCACCACCAACGAATCGTCTCCTTGCTCCGATGCGCTTGGAGCTATAAACTCTTTCCCCTTCCCCTTGCCTTTCCCCTCCAACGCGTGTCCCCCGCCCGGATGTTTAATGGACGGACCGAGCGAAGGATCTATGCTCTTCAGAGCCAGCTCTTCAAAGTCCATTCTATCCACCAGGCGTTCTCCCATTTGGTACGTCTTGAGCTAAAACACCCAAGCATGAGCGTCCCAAGACAAAACAAAAAGGAAAAAGCACACACCTTCCACCCACCCTTCGCCTTCCCGAACCCAGCCCAAGTATTAGCCGCCTTTTTCGTTATCCAATTTGCGATGCCCTCTTCCGGGAGCCACCCTGACGACCTGCTCGTACCCGCGCTCGCTGGCTTGGGCGCGGATATTTGGAATTGGTAGTATGTGAGTACCCTCTTTGCATTCTTATCTGTGGCGGGCGGGTGGCGGGGACGCGTAAGGGGCACGGATATAATGCGCATTTTGCGGAGAGCTTGGGGCACGGCGGTCAACATCGTCACAGTGTATTATATGAGATTAGTGTGTAGGGACCTGTGCGAGATATGAGAAAGAGCTTATGGAAGAGGGAGAGATGATACTGACTTTTTGCTGGGTAAAATGAAAAACTCGATCATGTGGCGGCGCGTCACTCTGGCGGCAACAACGGCATCAAAATGATTTCCAGCTCGATGCAAAACACTGTGGGAAGTGATTGCACCCCATTTGAGTGCATCGTTTACGCTTGATCCAAGTGCATAGACACTTGGTTGAAGTGTTTTTCACACCTATATGAAGTGATGCGCTAATTTCAAAACACTTATCTACGGTGTTTTGGACACTGATCAGCCCAAAAGTGCACCGTAGAATCACTGTCGAAACACTTGTATATGGTGCACTGTCCCAGTTGCTAGCTACCGACCAATTTGGCACATAAACCGTAAAACCATATATATACAGTAGTACTACGACTACCACACCTCTACCTACTCAATTATAACTGAGTGGTGAGATTTTACTCACCATGACACTCAAACACCTTCTGATTCAGCTTAGTACGAAACAGCTCAGTTTAATGTGCTTGACAGAAATTTTGAGGAGGTGTCTAGGGTTTTAAAACCCTAGACACCTCCTCAAAATTTCTGGACTCCGCCTCACTTTGTACAAACAACTGCACTTTGGCGCAATTCCGTATCATCGTAAACTCGATTAGGGCGTGGAGCGCTTCATTGCATTACATATACCTGAGTTGGTGGAGGACTTGCGTCATTTGTGCCCTCTTTCTTCCTCAAATGGTTGTTTGTACAAAGCGAGGCGGAGTTGAGAAATTTCGGGGAGGTGTCTAGGGTTTTGCATCGAGCTGTCAAGCACACATGAGGACAAGGGGTATGTCGGAAATTGCCGAGGGACACAGGGTAGCCATTTGGATAAAACGTGTTTTCTTCGTGAAGTTCACACGATGGTGACCTATTTTTGTAAGGTTGTGTCAATGTGAGCGAAATGTTGTCAACACATTAGAAATGGATTTGGACACTGTGAGGACAGTTGACGTGGCTAAAACATGTAATTGGGTAAATGTTCAATGAAAATTTCCAGCTGTCTGGATTGTAGGTACAGATAAGCATTCTATAAAAATTTCTAGCTGACTGGAATGTAGGGCACAATGTTGAATGTGTCTTGTTCAACTCATTGCTACATGCCATCTAAGAGGATCTTCACCACAGGCCATTCGTGTGCCATCCATCATGTCCAAATCACTGTAAATATGTATTGCAAGATATAACTATTAAACTATATATCAAACTACTTAAATGTACCTAGGGGGGGGAGGGAGGGGACTGTTTGTTGAGGGAGGGAGAGGACTGTTCATCAAGAGTTGGGGGAGATCATCCATTGAGGGAGGGAGGGATCCATTCGTCGAGGAAGGGAGGGATCCATTTGTTGAGGGAGGGAGAGAGGATCATTCATCCATCAAGGGAGGGAGGGGACCATTTGTTCGTCCATTGAGGGAGGGAGATTGTCCATCCATTGAGGGGGGATCCGTTCATCAAGGGAGAGAAGGGACCATTCATCCATTGAGGGAGGGAGGGGACCGTTCGTTCGTCCATTGAGGGAGAGAGATTGTCCATCCATTGAGGGAGGGAGGAGACCATTCATCCATTGAGGGAGGGAGGTTGTCCATCAAGG
The DNA here is from genome assembly GCA_000827195.1 of Laccaria amethystina LaAM-08-1. Taxonomy (NCBI): domain Eukaryota; kingdom Fungi; phylum Basidiomycota; class Agaricomycetes; order Agaricales; family Hydnangiaceae; genus Laccaria; species Laccaria amethystina. The sequence goes on from KN838690.1 coordinate 17,664, forward strand.
GATGGGGAGATCATTCATCGAGGGATCCGAGGCCATTCGTCGACATGGGAAGGAAGAACAATAAATTTCCTTGTTGGGAAATTCGAAATTCAACATGATTAAATGATGTTGGAGTTTCAATGGACTTCAACAAATTGCAGCTCTCCTTTTTTTTACAGAGGATTTTCTAAGTAATTACTACATGTGTAGCACATATTTAAAGAACTTATAATGGCCAGCTAGCTTAGTTGGTAGAGTATTGTGCTAATGATGCGAAGGTCTTAGGTTCGATCCCCACACTGGCCACATTTTTTTGATACAAGTCATTTGGCTGATCTCATGCGAGCCTACCCACTATGTCAACATGTGACTACATAATCAATCACGAGCTCGACCAGTCAAGCTTGTGATTGATTATGCAAGCAAGCTCAACTGGTCAAGCTCATATCTATGAACATCTGCCAGCCAGCTGAACTAGCAGATGTGCAGCCACATGAATGTTATATTTGTGCACATGCTAACTAGCTGAAAGAAAACCTGGCTGATGGATTTACTACCACCTGAAGATTATATTGAAGCATGTGCTAAACAGCTGTAAGAAAACCTGGTGAAGGGATTTATGACCACCTAAATGACCTGTAGGCACATCTGCCAATCAGTGGGGCTTTCATGAAATACCTCAGCTGTGACAAAGCTGGCTTCCTGTCCCTCTCATGTGAATCAATGTGTGTTACCTATAAAACCTTAAAATGTGACAGCTATGTTTCATACATTTGGCAGTGTAGGGGGGGAGGGGGAGGCATATGAGCCTTAAACAATTTTTTTTTTTGATGCCGTCCAACAGCTTCAGAAGGCCAACACCGATGATTAGAAGGCCTTTTGGCCCTTTTTCAGCCCTACTGACATCATTCTGACATGGCTCGAGTCATTTTGGATGAGCTGGATGGTAAAGCCGCCATGGACCCATACAGCCCGGATTTTTTTCCACAGCCTTCCTTGTTAAACATTAACTGGAGATGGCAAAGAAGAACAAGGTGTGTTTGACATGTCCATATTCATGCATTTGTTGATGATTCAATTATAGAAACCCTCTGAGTACACAGCATCAAGTACTCATTACTGCGATACATGCAAAGTCAACATAAAAATTGGCTTTGGCGGAGATGCAAACTGGCAAGGCCATCTTGATAGTGCAGCCCACCTCCTTTGTTGTGATTCACCAGGATGTTATCTTATGGTAAGACTTTCTTAAATACTGCCATCCACATTACTAAATTTGTTCATCTAGTATCACCTTACATGCCAAGGGCTAATACTGAAGCCTGCTGGAGGTTGGTTTTGCAATGATGAGTGTAAACAGAATGCAGGATTTACTGTACAGAAACGATGCAGACAGAAATAGAACTCAGGGACTTCTTAAAATGGAAATATATACCTAATTAGGAAGGAGGGGGAGGGGGGGAGGTCTAGGCTAACCTTAAACAAAAAATATAACCCCATGTACTAAACAAATTTTTCACATACCCCTTGCATGAGGATCAATCTAATCAGAAACCCACCAGAAACCCAGGGATCTCTCTTCATTAGTTTGAAACCCCCCCTCCATCCACTTCCAAATGTTGTTTGGCTATGTTTCTAGAAAGGGCGGCCATGGGTGTCACCAAAAAACTTGAGTACCTGCTGAGCACCTGCTGTCTGCTCAGCAGTAAGCAAGTGCATTGCCTTGTATCACCTCTTCCTTTGCACCATCATTATGTTGCCAATGCTCAAAGTCCATCCTTCTGGTGTGTACACAGTGACAGCCTGACCTCAATTATGGTACCCACCGCTCACGTCCTCTCCTCTAATGACCTCATGTGGCCTCATGGAGGACACAGGCCATTGCTTGTCCACATTGGAGTCAAATATCCTGATTGTTGGCTATTGACAACACCCGAGGTTTCTGCCCAACCAATTTAGAAACCATAGGGTTTTATGTAGAAAGGAGGGTTTCTGGATAGTTTTGTCCCACACATGAGTCTACAACTTTAAAGCTAGCAACAAATGGTACAGTTACAGTGGTGTTTTCAAAAAAAAAAAAAGTCCCATATCACTGCACTAAATTTCTAAAACACATGGGAAAAGTAGTCTCTTGTACAAACCTTACTATTACAAATGCAGAGATAGTACAGGCAAGGGAGCCCGAGGATGTTGACCTGCATGTGACCTGAGGTAGGGGGGCCTCCAGCAGGGCTAATTAAAAAAAAATATATGTGCTTTGAAAATCTATTTTTGGAGCCCTGTAGCAATGCCAGACACATCAGTGGCACCTCCAATGCAGTTGGACAGTTAATGGGCTACAATCAAAGTCATTCTGCTTAGAGAAATGGAATTTTTGAAATGTCTGTCATCCCTCCCACTTTTCTCATTCGGCATCTGAATTGGAATCCAGCTCAAATTCTGACTCAGATAGCAGTGATGAAGATTCTCATGAAGCAACAACTGTGATGTAACACAAGAATTTCCAGCCCATTCCATAGGTTCATGACCTGGAATATTACCAAATCTGTTTATGTTTTTCTTAGAATGCCCAATTTGGATATGCTTTTCTTGGAATACCTCTGACATATTTGTTTTGGTCTAGGAGAGGGGGAGGTGGGGGTCTCAGACAGCTTAGAGGAAAAAAACTACTCTGTGTGGTTTCTGAAATCCCAGGGCTCCCTTGAGTATAGGAGAGGAAAGTATACAATACTTACATGAATTCAGTTATCAATGAAACCAATGAGAAAATTTTCATTGAGCAGCATATCAAGACATGAGTACAAGATGGAATAGCAGTGAAACAGAATATTGCTGAGAAGGATGAAATCATTATGGTAGGGACATTAACTACTAATTCCTCCAAAGCCTCCAACATCAAGATGTTCCTTTTTATGAAATAAATATGTTATCCTAGACTTGAATTTTGAAAGTCTCTTGGCAAGGTTAGATGGACCATGCACTAATCATATAAATGTGAGACTTGATGAAAAAAAATGAATGAATCAAGCTCACTACATACCTTTTTTCTCAGAATTTATTATTGTATCTGGCAGAATTGCTGCTCCTGGAGGATTCAAAAGAACTTGTATTGAATTTGAAGTTTCTTCTTCATAGACTGTGCTCCTTCCATCAAGAACTTGAGTCTCCTGGGCTTGTTCAACATTGGACATGGTTTTGGTTTTGTCAGGATGCTCCCCTCCAAGAGCTCTGCTTTGTGCTTGCTGACCTTGGATCTGCAGTTCCTCTCCCCCTGTGTGTTTTCCCAGGTTTCTACATGTGGCTGCTAGATTTGCAATGGCCATAATTGTTCCAGGGTGTTTCACTTCAATAATCTTGTTTCTTGCATTTAGAACTTGGATCTCTAGCTTCTCTGCCTCTGCATGTTTTTCCAGGTTTCCATACATTGTGGCTAAATTTTCCATGGCTGTGATTGTATCTGGGTGTTCCACTCCAAGAATTCTGTTTCTTGCATCCAGAACTTCAATCATCAGCTTCTCTGCCTCTGTGTATTTTC
>KN838690.1:22573-49628 GCA_000827195.1 Laccaria amethystina LaAM-08-1
CAGCTTCTCTGCCTTTGTGTATTTTCCCAGGCTATGGTATGTTGATCCTAGGTTTGCCATGGCTATGATTGTACTTGGGTGTTCCTCTCCAAGAATTCTGTTCCTTGCTTCCAGAACTTCAATCTTCAGCTTCTCTGCCTCTGTGTATTTCCCCAAGTATTGGTATGTTGCTGCTAGATTTGCCATGGCTGTGATTGAGTCTGGGTGTTCCACTCCAAGAATTCTGTTCCTTGCATCCAGAACTTCAATCATCAGCTTCTCTGCCTCTGTGTATTTTTCCAGGTTATAATATGTTGCTGCTAGATGTTTCTTGGCAAGAATTGTGTCTGGGTGTTCCACTCCAAGAATCCTGTTTCTTGCTTCCAGAACTTGGATCTCCAGCTTCTCTGCCTCTTTGTATTTTCCCAGGTCTCGATTTGTTGATGCAAGACTTGCCATGGCTCCAATTGTACCCAAATGTTCTACTCCAAGAATTTTGTCTCTTGTATCCAGAACTTTCATCTGCAAAATTTCTGCTTCCTTTATATATCCCTGATTTCGTAAGAGATCTCCAAATTTGGCAGAAGCATCATCCAAGTAACCATTGCCCTCCTGATTACTTTCTAATATGGAATACTCCATATTTGCTCTTACATGTGTTACCAAGACCCTCCGAAATCCATATGGTTGGCTTTCATCATCCCTTAGTGAAGAAGACAAAGTAGCATATGCCATTAAACAACATTTCTCCCTCTTATTCACAGTCAATCTGTCTCTGCCCCATGTATGGACCAGTGGATGCATTGCATACACACCATCAGCTGGTGCTTTCTTAATCAAGGAGAAGGACAGCAATACCCGAATGCCTTCCCCAAAAAGTAAATTATCCCAAGTACCTGCTCTGTTAAGTGGAAGTAGTCTCCTGTCCAGTATAGAACTGGCAAGTGGCAATTCAGGGCTAAAGGGCTCTTCATCCCTTTGGAGAGCAGCATAAGAAAATATTTTTTCAGTGATTCCCTCATGATGAAAGAATGGAAATAATTCTAGAAGAAACATTGCCGTTTCAGCTGCTTTGGCCTTATGTACCTCATTCCCTTCAGCTCTCTGCTGGATTTCCTTGTAAGATAGTTCCCAAGTACCATAGACAGATCTGTTATATCTAGATGCTCCTGTAAATTCTGAATGAGATAATAAAATTTCTCGATGCTCAGAGTATTTTGATAGGTAGTCCCTAATAGTGGTGGCCCCAGAAGCAATGTAAGCACCAGCTTGATCAGTAGCCAGAGGAAGGCAGCAGAGCTCCTTCACAATCTTACAAGCTTCTGCATGAAACTCAATTGAAAACAGATTCAAGCAACTAGCTTTCAGAAGTAATTCAATAGCATCATTCTCTTCCATCTCAGTCACTTCAAAAGAATTCTCTGGTGAAGTCAAACATTGCATGGCAGCATTGCGACTAGTAATCAGAATGTTTCCCCCCTTTCCAGGTGGTGGAAAATAAGTCTCCAGCTGAGCAGGTGATAGAACATCAGCATTGTCAAAGACCATTATATAGTTCTCTTCCAGTGAGCCAATCCAGTGAAGAGCAGATTCAGGTGAGCCATCCAGTCCACTATACTGGGCTGCAGGAAGATTACAGATACCTTTTAGCCCCTGTGTGATAGTGCCAACTGAGGAAGCATCAATCCAGAAAACAGAAGAGAAACTGAAGGGAATTGAAATTTTAGAAATGAGGGTTGGATCTGCCTCTTTGATGATACCCACCAGCCAGACATCTCCTCAATGAACTTCAAGCAAATCTGAGTCTTTCCAATGCCCCCCATTCCATGTAACAGGAAGAATGTTCTTTTCCAAGCTGGGTCAGTTATGTTTGTAGAAAAATGCTTCTTAAGTTTGGCAACAACTTCTGTACGGCCTGTGAACCGATTGCTCGGAGTTGGCATAAGGGGAATGACCCCATCAGAAATCGTCCTCTGGCCATAATTGTTGTGGATATGCATCTGCCCGAGAGCCACGCTATCAGTTGAATTCACCGGAAATTTGATACGATAACAATTCTACTCACTGCGTTAGCAGTATTGAACATGTTGTTGCTAGAAACAACGTGGTGAGCACCGGCAAGAACGCTCGCTTTGTTCATGTTGAGATTCCCAAGGTAGAGAGGTTTAGGATGATGAAAGGAGCGAAGGAAGGAAAGGCGAGCGCCCAGAGGCCAGAAGACCCCCAATTATGCCACGAGGTGGTCTATTTTTGTATACACTCACGCACGTGCCTGGGCTTTTCTCAGGCTCCAGTCTCCTCCTCGTCTCTGTTTTTCTCATTCCTCGGCTGTTTACCCTCTTTGGTGGGTGTGCTCGACTTTCTTGCATGCTGGCTCCGTCTGGAACCTACAGCGTTTACGACAAGAGAATGAAATCTGCAGGCGTTGAAGTTGCCTAATGAGCAGCGAAGATCTCTCAAAAGTCCCCCCTGGAAATGAAGGTGCGGAGTGTACTCGCTGGACGCAGGAGCCCCGGCTGACAGGCTTTTTGCCAATGGTAGCCGTCCTGGCGGATTCAGTCGTCGAATCTGGAATAAATGCGATCCATGTTCTTCTCCCGCAACTCTCTGATACCCCAGCGTCCTCTCCAACAACCCACCTCTTACGTTCCAATCCCAATTTCCCTTTTACCGCCTATCTTCGAAACAGAAGTCAGGTACGTTCTTCGCGCTCTCCGCTGTCGTTCTGACTGATGCCCATCGTTGGGAAGGCCAATGGTCCCGGACGAGTCTTCTTCAATGGGCAGGAAGGAGAGTGGCCGTTGAGCTGCAAAGGCTGAGCACCCAACGTTCGTGGCACACCATCTACTCACCCACTTTCCCTTCAATATTTCCCCTCGCAAACTTCAGAGTCACGGTGCACCCGCCTCATCTCCCCTTTGGTGCTGAAGAGTCGATTCGTCAGCTGGCATCGGCATTTGGAAAAGAATGAGCTTGAAGTGACCAGGGGGTAGAGGACGACGTTGCATACATAGCCGTTGAACTGGCGTTGGGTCGTCACCATGCTCTGGAGGTTGTACACAGAAAGGGCGATTCGGGGCCATCGAGAGAGAAGAGGGGGCGAATGTTGGTCCGATGAAACACAGTGGATGAGGGAGCGCTCCTGCTTGTTCTCTTTCGAGAACGGTTGGTTGAGCTGGGTGTGACGGGTAGTGCTGTCGCATGCGGACGGAACCTCACAAGACCGTTGTGAGGCATGCTCGAGGACGCGACGCTGAAGTTGGTGGAGAGGTAAGCATAGGTGGGTGATAGATGGACGAAAAGAGCCAGAGAACGACAAACGGTGGGGTCGGCAGAATTAGGTGTCGTCTCTTCAAACGTTCTGGTCTGAGGCATTTTAGTTCCGAGGTCGAAATATGATGACGGTATTTCCCCCTACTACTACTGGGTTGTACATTAGACACAGTAAACATTAGCAGTAACGTTTTTATAGCTGCGATGTGAGTTTTCATCATGCTCAAAACTTCAGCTTCCCACTCTCCGCCCTCGCTCTCACCTGGCTAATAGGCCTACAAAGATCTGCGCTAAAATGAGGTCGATGACTGGTAAATTATCTTTTATGGTATTGACTTTTCAACGGAGTTGGGGACTGGCGCTCGCTTGCCACTACAGGAGGTATAACACAATCTATCTTCGGATATATTTCCAAACTCACGTCTCCAGCTTTCCGCTCTCCACCCTCAGCCTCGCCTGCTCAATAGCCCTATAAAGATCCGCGCCCGCCTTCTCTTCCGTCAGTTCAAACTTGGCAAGAAGAGGAGGGACCGCGTCGGGTGTCAGTAGGAGAGCGTGTCGGTCCCCCGGGCTTGGAGGGTCAAAGCCGGAAAATGACAGTGAGGATTTTGATTCTGCATCGGACGGCGGGGGTGGGGTAGTTGAAGGTGATAATGAGGAGGTTGAGGTAAGAGGTGAAAATTCGTTATATATTCCGTCGAGCACCTGGCTCGCTTCAGGTACGATTAGGTTGTTGTCTAGCAGGGTTTTGAGGTATTCAGAGGCTTTGAGAGCTGTTTATTCTTAAGTGAGCAGGTAAATGTGAGCGATGGGACCGATACGGACCATTATAATGCGACCAGCACCGCCAGACGCAGAAGAAAAATGGGAGGTTGGGTATTATAGCTGTCAAGTCATCGGTTAGCTACCCTAGCTTACGAGCGAGAAAGAGATTTACGAATAAACTTCAAAGGAAACGTGAGAGGTGTTACGGCTCCCCACATGTAGAGCCCTTTCCTGTGGCGAGATATTCGGTGCTCGACATGCCACCGCAGATGTCCAAGAGCGCCGGACGAGGAGGTCAGCGAGGGTGGGTAGAGGAATGGGATCTACACAAGTCCATTTTCAATCCAGAATACTCAGGCCTCAAGAAGGGTGATATAACCCACCGATAACGACTCCGTTTCAGCTGACTCCTTCTCCTTCCCTTTATCTTTCCCCAACAACGCGCGTCCCCCACCCGGATGCTTGATAGACGGCCCCAGAGACGGGTCGATGCTCCTCAACGCTAATTCCTCGAAGTCCATTCTATCCATCAGTCGTTCCCCATACTCATACGTCCTGCGCTACACGCACCCTCATCAGTCTACCCTCTCCACGTCGTGTATAGTAAATCGAACACGTACCCTCCAACCCTCGGCTTTCCCGAACCCCGCCCACATAGCCGTAGCCTTCCCAGTTAACCAGTTCCCGATGCCCCCTTGTGGATCCGGCGGCTTCGGACGCTCATTAAGTTGGAATTGGTAGTAAGTCAACAACCTGTCAAGCTTCGCGGATGGGCGCGGACGCGCGAGTGGAATGGATATGATGCGCGGTTTACGTAGAGCTTGCTGGACTATTGACTTGCTCGCTGGGGGGATTATGGACATGCCGCTGCCTTTTCTTCGAGCTTGGGCGGTGAGTATAAAACTTGAAGGTAATTTGTAATGACAATGGTATACACCCTAGCCTTGTAAACCCAAAAAACGAGGAGGAGGACTGGATATCTGGTAGGGATTGTAAACTTGAAGTGACGCGGACTTCATGGTTGCCGACATTTTGATCACATGCTCCGCCGCCACAACGCGCGTCTGAATCGCGTTGGTGGCTGGTCGGCATCACCCATGCGCATCATGAACGGTTGAACGCTGACTCTAGCAGCCCAGCTCCAGGAACTCGAGAATGTAGGCCTTGCAATTTATTGTAGTCCCTTCTCGAGTTCATGTTGCCAGCGTCTGCCATCTGGCATTTGTCCACTTCCATAGAGATTCGTCAGCAGAGGGCCGCAAGATTTTGACCAAGATCGTCTTGCACAAGTCACCTTCCTCTTTGCGCGTCAAAGCTGCAAATCCGTCTGATTTTTCAGTGGCTGCGTCGTCGGTGTAACGCCGCCAAAACTCGAGGGAAACGACCCGAACGTTACCAGGTTACTTACTCCCTTCGAATTTCCCCGGTTGATCACTGGTTTCATATGGGCTTCCTACATACCTACGGCAACTACTGCAATCGCCATTTTTGATTTAAAAAGGGACGTCGCTCCTTATGCTTCAATGTAAAAGGCTTTCTCGACATCAAACGCCTAGGCGGTGGATCTGCAATTTTTGCGTCGCTTTCTGTGGTCGTTCAGCACGATTCGACGAGGCATGGTCCTTGTTCCTAGCATTTGTCGGGAAGCCACGGCCTGGGGCGTCACTCCACTAGACTTATTTGATAAGAATTGCTACGACCTGTCTTGTATCGGCTTGCTGATCGATGGCGCTGTCGGCGGCCCTTCTTTTTAATCGCAGACAGAGAATTTTTCAAATGCAAAACAAGAGACTCTTCACTGCTTATGTTAACTTGCGGTCTCTTTGCCAGCCATTTCTTGTCTCCTTCAAGTACCGAAATCCAAATTTCCACGAACGGCTTTCGACCACATCCATTTCCAGACTCCTCTGGCTACACATTTGTTGCTATCAGCTTGCAACGTACCATGGTGAGTTGGCACACCATTCGAAGTAAATGCGGCTATTAGCGAAGATAGGGTTTTTCGATCGCCCCAAAAGAATTTCTAGGATCTCCAAACGTTGCCAATATGCCGGATTTTGACCAAAACTACTTGCTGCAAGTTTCTTCTTCGTTACTTGTGAATCACGCACGGCACAGGGACGTATGACGGCGGTCATTTGCCCAACGAAAAAATGGGGCCAACCACGTTATCTTGAAGCATGAGGTACGCCTGCAGGCGATGACAGGTGTTTTATTCTTGCCCCCAAACCAAGTCTCCTAATTTTAGGTCAAGGGGCGCCATTTGGTGTTTGAACATCGGCAACGCCGGGGTTCGCAATTGCGGGTGGAGAGGTACTCAGCTTCACGGTGCGTATTGGTTGGAGTCCAGTCAAGTTCCCGAGACAACACCGGCGAAGCCCACTAGATCCATTCTTTCTACCAAACGCACAAAAACCGGACGACGATTCCTCATGAAGGTTCTAAATTTGGAGCTGCCAGAGGTGGTGCACATGAACTAACTCCCAATTCAAAATCTTGACATTGATTTATATTTTGTACGAAAGTATGTACGCCGCGCATGTCGCGTCCGTCTCAACCCTATTTACGTTTTCATTATTGCGGAGGGGATCTCGGACTTTGCCTGGGATACACATAAACTCAAATGATTGAAGAGTTCGAACTTCCCTTCGAGCACTTCTCTGAACGTTTGCCAAATCCCACCATGGCCTGTCTTACACCCCCTTGCGACAAGATATGACTCCAAGATTAGAATATGTGCATAAAACCGTTCGCAACTGTAAATGGTTGAAACTGTTGATATCAGGCTGTGCCACAATCAGCTGACAGATGCGGTGCAGGTGCAGGTCCGCCATCTTGCGATATATAAGGACGCACTCTGCAGCTGCGGTCACCTTTACACCCACAGACTTACCGAGGAGCAGGCTCTCCCGAAGGTCGAAGCGATAAAACACAAAAAAAATCACCAATAACACGAACGGCTGTGCCGACACATTCACTTGTCTACCTCAAAATGTTTTCATCGATCTACCTTGCTATCTTGTTATTGGGGGCTTCCCTTGTCGCCGGCGCTCCCCACAGACGTGACATCGCTCGCCGAAGGTCAGGACTGCCCTTGTAAGGCCTATGTTGACTCTGATACCTTGCATCGCAGAGGATGCGGAACGCACATCAGCTCCGCCCAAATCGCCTCTGCGGAAAGGCTTTTCCAAACCAACCGGCTCCCGCCGCCCGACGAGAATTCGACCGCAACGGTGACTCTTGACATTCACTTCCACGTTGTATACGCCAACGAAACTCTTGACGGAGGCTTTGTTCCGTACGTTGATGTCCCCCATGCCTCCAACTCATCGACTTTACTAAGTTCGAACTTAGGGATGAGCAGATCAGGGCGCAAGTTGATGTTATGAATCGAGACTATAACATCACTGGAATCACCTGGAATCTTGTCACGATCTCACGAATCTTGAGTCCAGATTGGTTTGCTAAAGTTGCCCCCGATACGTAAGTTTTCATTTGTTCGTTAAGAAGCATGAACCAAAGGTCTTGTATAACACAGACCTGAAGAAGCGGACTTGAAGAGTCAATACAGGAAGGGGAATGCATCCACTCTTAACGTATACACTGTCGGGTGCGTGTTGATCTAATTTGAGTGGATCCTAATTCTTACAGGTTGAACAGACTTAAAGAGGGACCTGGACAAGGCCTCCTTGGCTATGCCACCTTCCCGAAAGACTACAGTGGCCAGCCATCAAACGATGGTGTCGTTATTCTTTATTCGACTATGCCCGGAGGCCCCACCCCGCCATACAACATGGGACGAACACTTACCCACGAGTCGGGTCACTGGTCTGGGCTTTACCACACTTTCGAGGTAAGCAGTTTGAGCTGTGGGAGTCTTGACGGTCGCCTGACCTTGTTCCCATGATTGTAGGGCGGATGCACTGGGAAGGGAGACCACGTCGACGACACACCACCGGAGAAGGAGGCTGCTTATGGCTGCGTCAAGACGCGTCGTACTTGCCCCAAGAGCAAACTTGATGATCCAACGAGTTAGTTTTGTATTTTGCTCTGCCGCAGTTGGCTGTTTAACTTGATATCTCTATAGCCAACTTCATGGATTACAGCGACGACGCTTGTATGACTGGCGGCTTCACGAAAGGCCAGGGAACGAGAATCAGGGCTCAGATGAGAACGTACCGTGCTGTTGCTATCTGATTTAGCTTTCCGTCTTCTCTTGAGTCTTGAGCCCCATGATGTTCTGTTGACAAAGCACGCAATGTACATATCATCAATGAAACCAATACGGCTGACAATTCCAGAGACTGTGAGATGTTATGTAAAGTTTTGGTTTTTCAACTTTCAACAACACGGTCCTCCATTTCCCCCCGTGTTTTTTGTTGTCTTAGGGTACTTCTCATGTATGGCAAACGGTTATTTCAGCAAGCGGACATTCCGGTCCGAAATTTATCAGGTGACCGCGATGTTTGTTCTTGTCATCATCCTATATTCCGGCGCGTCGCCCTTGTACTTCAGGTTTTTTCCCAAACCATTTGAGGTATGAGATTGATAAATCTTTTCATCCGTGTATTTTTATTATTATCTTTCAATATTGGTACAAGTCTTTTTTAGGGCTTAAATGAGCAAACCTGTATCCAAGATCATCTGTTCTCACTATAGATAGAAACAGACAGACACTGTAGTGCCAAAAATGGGACTAGCTATATCTCATATTCTCTCATCTTCGAACACACACGAGGTTTTATTTTGTCTCATACAAAGTAACATGGCGAGGGAGATAAGAGGGTATTCGTCTCTTCCCGGATTAAGGAAGTAGAGCTTACCCAAATCGATTGTTCTCTAGGACTTTTATGATAGCTCCGAGTCCTGATTTCTTGCGCACAATGACCGAGTTGTATTAATAGTACGGTATATCACAGAACTTTGCGCTGTTTCATGACAATCTTTGATACATTCTATTGTCTATCTGAATAAAGTCCGAAAGGTCAACTCAAAATAGTTGAAAAACAGTTCTTGACGCTCGAGCGCGCTATATTTTGGTGAACTCGGATGTCGCGAATTCATGCTACCCTGGTATTTCTGTCCCATTTACCTAAGTGGCCGAGTCGTCGCAGCAAGGTTCGAACAGGTCTGAAATTGCCTGAGAGCTTTGTTCCTGGCTCCCAGAAAGTTAGTATCATGATGTGTAAAAGCTTTAAAAAAGGGTTGTACTGCTGCACGAATTCAAGAACCTAGAACGTGATATTTCTCAGAGGGATAACGATGTTTTGGTAGATCTTCGTACTCTTAATGGGAGTAGCACTCGGATACGGTGTGGTACTTACCGTTTGCATTGTACATGTACAGTAGCGGGATCAATACCTGAATGGAGGAGAGGAGGCTTTGAAGCTTGAGAATAAGATTTTCTAAGAAAGGCTGGTCCATGATTTGATGCACTTCTCTGTGATTTGGGATACGGAGTCAAAACACGGCTGGAACATGCCCACGTAATATGAATAAGAAAATCCAGGGGTAAGAACTCGAAGCACTCGAAGTATCAGTTTTCGGGGTTCCGTCTGTTCACTTTTACGTTTTCCTTTCTCTTGGTCTCATATTCCAGTAGGATGGGCGCCTCGTAGTTTTGTGCGTGATATACGTTACAGGCCTCCGAGAATAACCCTTCAAGGCCATGCGATTCCAGACTGATTCTTTGTCGAGGGAGCGTTAAGACTGCCAGTCGGTCGTATTAATTGAATCAGGACCCGCGTCGATGGTATTTTAATCAAGTGGCGATTTCCGTGAAAAAATTCCGGTCCTCCTCGGACGAGTTTCTTTGAAGATGAACACGACGGTGTTGTACAGGTGCGCAGGCATGGCGACGTAAGGAATGAATCCGATAATCTGTTTATTCTGGGCTGCTTAACTTCGCGTCGTGGTCGTGAGCCAATGTCCACAAAACGTTCCAGACGAACAAAATCCTTGGCTTTCCGCGAAAGTTTTTTGTCACGCGCCCAACCTGCGCAGGTTCGGGTCGATGCGATGTCGACGTAAAATTCCCCTTTGGTCCGCATCTGTGGGTATGGCTGGCGGTTTAGTTGACCAGCGTCGACAAGGAGGTGATAATTCTGAGCATCGCTGGTTTTATAGGCGTCGAGGTTTGTGAAAGTTGGCTCTTTCACAGACCTCCCTGGTGTCTTTTTTTGATGGTTTTACTTCCGAAATTTTTTTGGAGAGGAAGAAGGCGTTCAATTTGATCCGAAGAAACGTCAAAGTGCCTGGTTATGCAGTGGTATGACGCGCCCCGGGATAAATTGGGAGTAACTGATAAATTGTGAGCAACGCGACATGGAAGGACATTTGGATCGCTGAACGATGATCATTTTGGACGCTCGGCGGTTGCCATGTTGGTTAGTAGTTTGGAGTAGTTTGGAATCCAGGGGCTCGGGGCGCTGTCAAAACGCATGTTGCCGCCGAATGCTTGCTTTGCAAGATCTTTCTCCTCCACCCTCGTTTTCTCCTCAAGCGCACCTCCCTCCGCCCTCAGAAAGCGCCCCAAGTAAAGGCCGATTAAGGCGCAAAAGTGATCTGATCATAGAAATCTACTTTTTCGAACCCCAGATATATCCAGGGTCCCAAACGAAAACACTTCCTCCGGGATTTTTTACCACGCATAACAAATAATCCATGGACGTCGAAGCTTGTCTGCACTCTCACCCCCTCCATGCTGTAACAAATCGCCCTGATATAACTGCCGTTTCCACACACTCGTTCGGTTCTATAGAAACTGCTCGTAATCCGCTTCACCCATTAATAGGCTCACGCTCAATTGCCTCGTTTGCCTCGTTTACTGCAGCGGGTGGCCGCCTCAACTCCTCTATAGTAGTTAGGGATCCTCCGAGGGAGCGTTTAGCTGGTTCAAGGGAAGAAACGCACAGCGAGCGAATATCTTCAGATTCTTCGGTAAGCCGTCGCCTCCTAATCGCTTTCGCCCGCACATGAGTTACGGGTCGATGCAATACGTTGTTGAAAAATGAACGTTTTAACTTACCCGTCTCTTCATCCAGGATCAAGTTGCAGGGAAATCACAAGTAAACTTGACGAGTATCCCTATTCCTGCAAGCACGGAATTTTACGCCCACCTTTACGACGAGCACCCCCTTCACTCCCAACTTTCTCCATCCAAGTCTCTTCACTACGGGGAGAGGAAGATGGCAAAAAATCGCCGTTCTCTGTCATCTATTCTGGTGCCGTCTTTTCTGCAACAAATACCGGCGACCTCACCACTCACCAGTCCAACCTCGTCTACCTTTATTTCGAGGATGCGGTCGCAGTCCTCGGTATCTAGTTCAGTTAACCATAATATATCAAATGAAGATACAGGATGGCGTTTATCCACTACAAGCACGACTTCACGAGATTCCCCGCCCCCAGACTTCCTCCTTGACGATGATCCTTTTGCGTGTCTCGCTCCAGTTGAGCCGGTTGCACAAAGAACTATTCAACCTCAACCTCCTTCAGGCCTGGCCTCCTCTCCTCCTAACCCTCGTTCACCTCTGATGTCACCAAAGAAAGTCGCAGTTACAATCCCGGCCACAGCGTCCTCAGGCGTTTCTGCACACCCAGGTCTCCCCTGTGCCTTTTCAGCCGCCCGTATACAACCCCGTCCAGCTAGCCAAAAGCCAGCTTTCGCCTCCCGACCTTCATTACCTTCTCTACATACTCTCTCTACTATGAACGTAGTTCTCACGAAAAAGGTACGTTCCGCTATTTCACCCCTCGCCTTCCCTTTGATGATTCAACAAAACCTTGTTCTTGTTCTTAGGTCCGCAAAGGCCGCGTTGGAGCCGGTCTTCCGTTCGAGCCTTGGGATAATCCAGAAGGGGATCGAACGTCCATTGCGAGAGTGTTGCAGGATCCGACCTTCAGCAATACTGAATCCCTACCACCTGGGTCGCAGCCTCTGCTGCCGAGTCAAATTTGCCCCGCGCCTGCCGCTGAAGAACTTGGTTCTTCCCAAGGATTGACATCCCTTGGAGGAGCCGCTCATTTTGACGTGCGGCAGCCCAAACTTAGGGACGACAATGCGTCGGCGCCCTTCACCGTTGGTTCGTCATCATTGTCGCCATCATCATCTTTTATTACCGCCGATGTCGTAACGGGTCCCAATCCTGGGTTGGACTTGGTGGATTCTGCAAGTGATCTCCCCAACACCGACCATATTGAGGACGAGGACATAATTGACTTGGACTATCTCAACAACCTCCCGCTGGATTTTGATGTTGATCTTGACGATGACAGTGCATCCTCTTCGTCTTCAGTACTTTACACTCCATATTACACAACATCCCGAAGTTCCTTTGAAGAGCAAATTGCTTCTCCATCATCATCTCGCCTCTCATCCTCTGATCTTTCTGCTTCCCTCTCACGCTCCATATCTTCGACGTCGAATTCCTCATCAAGGTCCTCCACCTCCGGGACTGAGGAGTGCAACTCCCACCCTCTTGTTATGCGTCATAGTGATTCTCATGCGCTTGATTCTACCTTTCTCGACGGAGACGATAGCCCCGGAATGCTCACGCGCTCCTCCTCGGAAGACAGCGATATTCTCAACTCTCCTCCGGATACCGACTATTTTCAATATTTCCCCACCCATCGATGGGTAGACCCGAGTCTCAGCAAAGATGGTTTTCACCCTTATTCCGAGCTCGAAAACAGCAAGGATTCTCCGCTAGCTATTTCACCTGGAAAATTTCTAGTGCTCGACGAGGAAG
Organism: Laccaria amethystina LaAM-08-1; assembly: GCA_000827195.1. Classification (NCBI taxonomy): domain Eukaryota; kingdom Fungi; phylum Basidiomycota; class Agaricomycetes; order Agaricales; family Hydnangiaceae; genus Laccaria; species Laccaria amethystina. The sequence goes on from KN838690.1 coordinate 35,341, forward strand.
GACTGGAATATCAACCAGGCACATCCGCGGATACGGTCCGTGCAAGTTTGTTGTTCCCCTCAGTTTCAACAGAGTCAGCAAATTTTGCACAGCCCCCGCCACCTGACTTGCCGCGTGATCGTGGAAGCATTCATGAAGAAGTGCAGGATAAAACGCATGCGGGTGAAATGGTTGATGGAAGCAATTGGGACTCGAACGGCAACCACCATCAAGCTCAGCAACAGCAACAGGGCATGTATACCCATGGAGAAAGTTTTCGTGAGCAACGGGGTACGTCGACCGGGTTTTACCCATCTATGGCTTTTTCAAAACGGATGGGTGGGCGTGATGACGACGACCACGATAGGAGGGACGAAGACAGGAGCCGTCGCGGAGTAACCCACGGAACCAGCTTATTCGATACTCCATCTTCTTCGGAACCTACCACGTCAGAGGATGAAGAGTCAACAGACGATTACACTCAATACCCCGAACGGTCTTCCCCCACCACAGTCTCTTCTCCTGAGTTTCGTATGCCTCGTATGCCTGGGGGCTCAAGCTCAGACGACGACGTACCCTTGGCGCAACGCATTCCCACGGCCCTTACTGCCCAGCGGACGATTAGAAGGCAGGTGAGGGATGAGAGACAGCAGAAGCGGAAGGATCGGGCTATGAGGCAAGAAGGCGAGGGTGCTGAACGTCAACCTCGTAGCAGGCAAATGACGTTGAGGCCCGCTGGTGCCAGTGGTGGTATCGTAGCGCCAGGCATGGCCATGTCGAGCTCTCAAGAAGCCGCGTTACATGCTGTGACTACTGCTGGTTACCCTCCTCGTCAGCATGCAATGGTTTCACCCGGACGGCCATTCTCGCCTGATGCCCTTGCCAGGAAGCTGCAGAATGTGCAAGCAGCTGAATACCAATCTTCGCAATTCGCCCCGTCGACTTCACCTCCCTCATTCCAGCAACCACATCACATTCCGTCCTTCGGATCTCGAACATCGTTAGAGACGTTGGACCCATCTGGTGCCCTGAGGGCAAGCAGGAGTCGGAGTTTGAGAGACCCGCCACCAACCTACTCGCCGCCGTTACACAGGTCACCATCCAACCCTCCGCCGCCTCCCCTTCGACCTGTGCGATCTTTTCATCGTGTTGAGCGACGGACGTTCGAGGAAGAAGACAGGCCACCACTTCCAGATGCTTCCGTGGCTCGGAGCATGACTGGCACTAGAGCGCGAAGTCGTAGCCGGGTTGAGGAACCCGCCACGATAGCTCAATTTCAACGCCAACGGTCGCAATCCGTCGCTCGTGATCGTAGCGCATTCAATGCACATACATCTTTCGGACTCGAAGAGCCACCTCCAATGCCCCGCATCAGCATGGATGACCATCACCATCGCAGCCTAGTCAAAGCCTCACCCGCAGACCCCTCTCCCTCGCGATCCTCAAAAACCCCGGTTGATACCCAGCGTACCTCACGTCCAAATACGAGTGCTGGACGATTGCAATCACCCGCGCTTGCATCTGCTGCGTCAAACCCTGCAGTCGTGGTGACGCAACAACGCATCTTTGTTGGGGATATGCAGCGTTTCAATATGGTGGAGATTACTGCAACTACGAATGCAGGCAATGTCATTGAAATGATCGAGGCTCAAGGTTCATTGGCTGGTTGGGCTGGGAATGGTGGGTGGATGCTCTGGGAGGTGGCACAGGATTTCGGAATGGGTACGTATTTGCTTTTTCTTCTGCGTCCTTCCCCGCTTATTTTTGTGGTTGATTAGAACGGCCTATTCGGAATTTCGAGCTTTTGTCAGACGTGCAAGCTTCTTGGAACAAGGACAAGATGATGAACACCTTTGTTGTCAGGTTAACTCCCTTTGCCAAACCTTTGAGTCTTGCGGTACGTTTTCACAACTGCAGTATAGCAAACTTCTCACTTTCCCTTCTTTGAAGGCCATGCCCACCAGCTCGCCCACCCATTCCGGATATGTGGAATGGGAGGCGAAACGTGGCAAGTGGAGTAAGCGATGGATGCAACTTCGGGAACATTGCTTGTGGTTGTCCAAACGCGATAATGTTCGTCTTACGGGTTCTGCTAGATTCTTAGTCTGATAACTAATAAATTTTGATCCATTTTTTAGCGCAGAGACGAGGTGATGTTGTGCTCATTGTCGAACTTTGATGCGTACCACTTCATTCGTGCACGTCGAACTCCAAAACCTTTTGCGTTTGCCGTCAAGTCGACCGACAAGCTGTCATTCTTCGAAAACACTGCTGACTACCTGCATAACTTCTCATGCAAGGAAGCGGATGGCAAGATCTGGATGGAGAAAATCCTCATTGCTCGAGTGAGTGCTGTCGTTGCGTATTTCAAAAAGACGACTCATCAACGTTCACGTAGTCATACGTTCTCCACCAAGAGAGACAGATTCTTTTCAACCCAAAAGTTTCAGGAGGCAACGCCACTACTTCGCTTTCCAGGTCCGGTACTAGGAAGACATCTGGAACCCACGCACGTCCTATTCAGCCTCTTATTTCTGCTCTTCCAGCTTACGCCGGCGCCACGCAACCTGTGGGGCGTAATGACGTCTTCGAGCCTGGATCGCTCCTATATGGCCAAGTTTGAAACCGCACTCCTTTATTCCTCTACGTACATCAACTCAGCATCAACACCAATCTTTCTCAACTGTATCCGTTCCTTCAATCTCTTATCATCTTATATACCTGGCTTCACAGCAGTGATGTAGCTCCATTTATCGCCATGTCACATCCCAGAAACACTGTATTGCATATACCTATACGAAGCCTTCGATGAACCTTTGTCGCTCCGGATCCTCGGCCTTTCCACTCGTTCACTCTATACTATTGTTCGACTTCGATTTTTATTTGATAATGCATAGAATATCACATCTTAGAAGTAGGTAGTACTCCAAAAGAAAATTATTACAATATCATTCAGGATAGAAACAAAGATTGGTGTGTACATAAGTTGTCGCTCTAAGTAAGAAGGGAGGAAGAGAAAGAGTGGCAAGGACTTGACGTTCAATCAGACTTTTTCAGCTTCTTCTTAGGAGGCTCAGGCTCCCCATCCGCGGCCTTCTTCGCGGGTTTGGGCTTGGGTTTTGGTTTCGGCTTGTCCTCATCCACATCCATCGCGTCATCCCCGTCATCCTTCTCCTTCGCTTTTGGCTTAGGCTTGGGTTTAGGCTTGGGCTTGGGTTTATCCTCACCATCCACGTCCACGTCGACATCCATCACATCATCGTCATCGTCCTTCTTCGCTTTGGGTTTCGGCTTGGGCTTGGGCTTGGGCGGTGGAGAAGTGGACGAAGTTTTCTTTTTTTTCTTGGGTTTATCGTCGTCCGCGTCACTGTCGCCCCCTTGTTCAACCGCTTTTTTCTTGACTACCTTTTTCTTTGGTGCTTCCCCGTCCTCGCCGTCCTTGGCTTTGGCTTTAGCCTTCCCTTTCGCCTTCTTGGCACTTTTAGCGAGCGCAATATCGCCGCTAGCGTCCGAGGCCGTCTCAGCACCGGAGTTGTCAGAGTCGCTGTCACTTGGTGATCCAGAGTCGGAGCCTGACGCCTTGAAGTCCTCTGTAAAATGAACAAGCAGTCATTACTCTCGAGGGACAGCAAATGAAATGAAGGACGTACCATCCTCCTCGCTCTCTTCGTCATCATCCCGTTTAGGTCTTGGCGCCTTCTTTTGGCCCCTAGGTTTGTCCTCATCCGAGCTGATAACACTCTGCATGTCATCGTCGTCGTCATCTCCAGCCGCAGCTGCCAGTAGCAAATCCGCATCAGGCACCATCTCGTTCTTCACCCTGATCTTTTTATCCTTCAAGTACACCTCAGTGACCTCATGTTCCTCCTTGTTAATGCTCGTGAAGTTGTGCTCGGGCCCAGACTTTGTGACAATTTTGAGATCGAACGTGCGAGCTGCGGTGGAAGCGCCAACACGGGAGAAGACCACTTGGTGGATGTCTGAGAGCTCAATTAGGGTGGGCTGTTTGGAGACGAAGAAGATGTATTTTTCGAGCATGAAGAGGTCGCCTTGTATTGCTTTTAGGTTGGCTTTGATCCCTGGGTGTCCATCCCGGCTGCACGTACAATTAATTTTGTACGAGAGTTGGGTGGTGTTTACGAACCTTTGGAAGCTGCCAGATCCGATGATTTTCTTTCTTGTGAGCGCTCGGAAGACGCTTGAGACGACCTCGTACGTGGGATCTTCGTAGTTCTTCTTGAGCTTGTCATATTTCGCGATCTCTTCTCTGCAAGGGGAATGATTGAAGGGGGGTCAAAATGAAGGACTGAAAAACGTACTCGCTCATGTTTAACTCGGCTGTGATCTCCTCTTCTCGCGTAAATTGCATGACGAGGTACTGGTACCGCGTCTGTCCCTGCCTGATGGGAGTGCTCAAGCCCAGCTGCGTTCGCCGTCATCAACAACAGCATCAAACGCAAGAAGGTCACTCACGATGAACAACACGTGCTGGTCATCCTTTGGCAGGAGGAACAGCTTCGAGATACTTCCAAAGAGAATCTTGTAATCGTACGTTTTCCCGCGCAATCGTAGAAAGTCGGGGAACATGTCCATATCGTATCTCCCACGCGGCGTCAACACAAGCACTTCCTCGAAGCTCAGGATCATGTCGCCAGAAACCTGCCCGATCTCTGCCTTTTCTTTGATCATGTCGTGGAAGACCTGAGCAGCGCTGACCTCGTCGTCGTCGTCGTTGTCTTCGTTGTCAGATTTTTGCGAACCATCGCTGCCCTTAAGTTTGTTGCGTGTGCCAGGGACATGGAAACGAATTTCGACCATCTCGTCCCCCATGGCTTTGGCTTTTGTGGGAGCGAATTCGAGGGAGACTTCAGTTCGCCCTGCAATATTGGAGTTTGCGACTTGACGCAAGGGGAGCTCGAAAGCTGTTTTGTCGGAGACGGTAAACACAAGGTCGTTACCTAGATACAGAAACATCAGCATAGATCGTAATAGAAATCGCTGGGACTACCTTGAAAGTCGGTGACACCCCAATTCCAGCCTTTGAAAGCGACTTCCCGAGTTTCGAGGGTTATAGCAAAGTGTGTTTTCAGTAGATTTGCGAGTTTGTCGTGGTCCTGTCGTATTAAAGTCAGTACTTGAGCACCGCTATAGAAAAAATTCGTACCTCTCTCGAGAAACCGTCGAATTTTTCTCGTTTGTGGTCTTTCATCCCTATACGAAGCTGAGAACCACGAGCCACACGCATCCATTGGGCCCACTTGATATCAGTCGAAGCCATGGCAGTAACTCCTTCCGATTCAGCGCCCTTCCACGCCATTCCGCTAGCTGCCACTCGAAATTCTACATGACACTTCATCATTAATGTTCATCTTCTCAAAATTTACACAGAAAAGCTCACTGCCGAGTTCTGCTGTCACTCCATGGTAGATCTTGTCAAACTGAATCGTCGCCATGTCCTTCCCCGCAGCTCCCAAGTAGATGTGTTCGGGATGATGATAGTTGAGAGTTACGAGAGGTCACTCGCTCACAGGCGTGTCACTGGGACGCGCCATCGGAGTTCGAAATCGATACAGACGCGTTCTCATTCCTGCTGCCGTCATTCGACCCTAAACCCTTCCTTCTTTCATACCACCACCATCCTTCCTACGATACCATTTTACCCATAATTTTGGCTATCAAATACCTCTCCTCGTAATGAGTCTGGAAGCCCAATCCCGGGATACCCAAGAAAGGACCTTTTGCAAATGGTTCGTATTCGTCTCGTTATCGCCCGGTATTGTCAGGATTTATCGCTTCCGTAAGGTTGAATACCAAGCTGGAAGCGAATGGTTACCCGCCTATGACATCTCTCGTGAAAGACTTATCGGATGGTGTTCGTCTCATCCAACTTATGGTGCGTACCTTTATTTTGGGATGGATCAATGGAAGTGATTGATCGGAATACAGGAAATTATGGGTGAGAAGCCCGGAGAACAGTGTATCATGACTGTTTAATGACAAGATACTCAGGAGACACATCTCTTGGTCGCTACAATAAAACACCTCGAATCAAAGTGCAGATGGCCGAGAATGTGAACAAGGCGCTGGAGTTCATTACCTCTAGAGGGGTCAAGTTGACGAATATTGGGCCGGAAGGTGAGCCTTTTCCGAGTGTGTCTTGTTAACAGATTTTGCTGTTATGTGTACTTCATAATGGCTTCCGTTTTACTGGAAGGTATCCGAAGATACATCACATTCTCTCCTGACAACAAGAAAGTTATTTCCGCTCAATCCCATTACTGACTCATTACCCATAGACATCATAGAAGGAAATCTCAAACTTATCCTCGGCATGATATGGACGCTTATCCTCCGATTCACAATCGCCGACATCAGGTCTGCTTTTCCCATCCTTCCCCTCTCCAATGTTCTAACATATCCCTCCGAAAGCGAAGAAGGTCTCTCAGCAAAGGAGGGACTCCTCTTATGGTGCCAACGCAAAACGGAGCCCTACAAAGAAGTCGAGGTACTCGACTTTTCATGGAGCTGGTCAGACGGTCTTGCTTTGTTTGCCGCTCTCATTTAACGTCGGTTGCCGGTACTCATGACGTGTTAGATGTGCGCTTATCCACTGCCATCGCCCCGACCTTCTGGACTATGATAAATTAGACAAGGTGTGCACTTTGAGTTTGCTCAACCAACGACTTGGGACGCTGACAACGGTACAGGGCGACAGACATGGAAATACGAGACTGGCTTTCAAAATTGCTGCTGACCACCTGAACATCCCACAGCTACTGGAAGTCGAGGATTTGTGCGACTCGAAGCGGCCAGATGAAAAGAGTGTGATGACCTACATTGCCAGTTTCTTCCACGCTTTCTCTTCCATGGGTGAGCCCACATTCCATTACAACATTCTCCAACTGACTGACCTTTGGCAGACCAAGCGGAGACCGTTTCCCGACGTGTTGAAAAGTTCGCAGAACTCATGCAGTCAGTCTGGCTCAGTCGAAATGACTACGAGCGCCGAGTCCGACTCCTCCTTGCCGCCCTCTCGGAGGTGCAATCGCAGTGGTCCAGCCAGGTGTTCGTAGGAACATACACTGATGCCAAGCAGCAGTCCGCGGATTTCACAACGTACAAGCACACGACAAAGCGGACGTGGGTCACCGAACGGCAAGACGTTACGACCTTGTTTGGGAATGTCCAGACGAAATTGAGAACCTATAGCTTGACGGAGTACATTCCGCCTGAGGGCCTGGCGCTCCCGGATCTGGATAAAGCCTGGCAAGGACTGCTGGAGAGCGAGGCAAGGAGGTCAAGGGCTATCAATGCGGAAATACGAAAGTGAGCCCGTTTTTTTCAATGGCGTAAAGCGGCTGCTCATCGGAGAATGTGCAGGATTAAGGAGCGTTTGAGGATGGCGTTTGCTGATTTGGCTAATGACTTCGAACAACGGCTGCATGCTATTTCGTCCGAGTTGACGAATATTGAAGGTCCATTGGAGGTATGTTGAATGCGTCTCCGTTCTCCCGTATAGCCATTGACACACGAACGTAGAATCAACAACAACAAGCCAAGGACATCCAAACACGAATACCTACACTCTCCGAGACGCTGGAAGCCGTGAAACTGGCGGAGGCAGATTGTCTCGCTGCGAACGTGGAGGAGAACGACCACACGGCGTTCACGTGTCAAGATCTGGAGTTTGAGTTAGAGTTGGTGATACACAGTGTGGCGAAAAAGATTGCCTTCATTGATAATCAGGTCAGTTCATCCTAACTCTGGTTCTCTTTTCCTTGGCTTATATGAGCAACATTAGATCGTTTCAAGAAACCACACCAACCTGACTCCAGCCCAACTTGAACAGTTCGAGAGCACATTCCGGTACTTTGACAAGGGAGAAACGAATACCCTCAGCTTGGCCGAGATGGTAGCCGCTCTAGCAAGTTTGGGTATCGTGTACTGCGATGAGGATATGGATTACATCTACGACCAACTCATCCAGGACTATGGGGATATAACGTTCGAGGCGTTTATTAATCTTTTGGTGGGTTGCCTTTCGATATTGACTACAGGGATTGGTGCTGAATGAATGCGGATAGGTTGACATCACGGAAGACCAAACCTCACCGGATCAGCTACGGGAGTCATTCCGTGGAATCGCGAATGACAAGGTATGTTTCAACGTCGTTTATCGCAGCAGCGCTGACCTTTCCCGCAGCCGTTTGTGACGGAGCTCGACCTACGGATTGCGCATATCCCGCCCACTTCGATCGATTACCTACGCAATGCAATGCCAAATTCCCTGAACGAGGCTGGGGAAAAGGAGTACGACTACGAGCGGTGGTTAGATGAGGTTTTCACATCGTAGTACAAGCAATATTTTTTTGTAATAACAAGTGATTGAAATGGTAGCATCGTAGATAATCGAAAGGATACCCTTTTTAGGGTTATCGCGTAGCTGATCTGAACGCAGTCATTCCACAGCCACATATAATTCAACTTTCCTCCTGACCACACCGATCTCCTACTGCTTCTCTAATCCACACAGTCATGGCAAGTATTCTACAAACTCCTTATCCCAATTGTCTAATACAACCCACGCACAACAGTCGTCCGGCGTTGGTGTCAACCCTGAGTGCCTTGAGGTCTTCCAATCCCTCAAGCTCAACAAAAAACACAAATACATCATTTACAAGCTTAGCAGCGACAACACCGAAGTTGTCGTCGACAAGACGTCCGATGCTCAGGACTACGACACCTTCACTGCCGATCTCCCGGAAACGAGCCCACGATGGGCCGTGTACGATTTCGCTTTTGAGAAGGAGGGTGGGGGGAAGAGGAATAAGATCACTTTTTACTCTTGGTGCGTTTACCCCTCATATGTGTCCTCCATGTCCCTACGGCGTCCCGGATGGGCTGGATGACGCGATCGCTCGTCGATCGGTGGTGGGAGGGTGTCTCGCGTGCGCTCTATCTGCCGGACGGGATGTTCTCGGGGCGTGTGTGCTCGGAATGTGCATAGTAGCTGATCATCCTTGGATCAGGTCACCCGATGACGCAAAGATCAAAGAGAAGATGTTGTACGCGTCCTCGCGGGAAGCACTAAGACGTGCGCTTGTGGGTGTTGCTATAGAGATTCAAGGAACTGATTACAGCGAAGTTGCGTACGAGAGTGGTGTGTTATCTGTCCCTTTTCTGACTGAGACCTTTGACTCACATTGTCTGCTCTTCCAGTACTCGATAAAGCATCCAAGGGATTTTGAGCTTTTTCTTGTACCTTGTAACGGATACGCCCTTAATCTGCTTTTTATCCTCGTCATAACGCTGCGCAGTGCTTTCTGTGCTCATAACACCCATACATATTTACGAAGAGGAGAATTCAAATTGTAGAAACTCACTGCTGTGTGCTACTCTTAACCACTGATGGTGGTGGGTCTGCGTCCTTGTGCGCGAATCTAGAAACCACCCCAACTACAATCACACGAGATGATCATGAACGAGTGAGGCCTAAGCTATTGATCTATTGGTTGAATAAGGCAAAGAATAGTACAGTATGCGCTGAGCCACAACAAGGGAGACCTGCATCGGCCTTCGCTGCATAAGGCACCCCAGTCCGAAACGTTAGAAGGCTGTGGCGCGGCCCAACGCCAATGACCAATATGGCGCAGTCCGTCATTAACAGGTCAACATTGTCATCCGTAGCAAGAAATCAGTCAAGAGCCAACGAAAGTGTGCGCCAAAAGTGACTTGACTGATCAGATGAGAATCAGCGTTGGTCTGCAGGTCGGTGGGCACCGTGATGAGGTTTGGTCGATTGCCTTCGGGGTAGTTTGCCTGCAACGTCAAACTCATGAGCGAACCACGGCACCAAAGCCATCGTGACTCCATGCTGGAGAGAATCAACGGTTCAAAGCCGAGAGCTAGGTTCGCGAGACCCCGCTGTCTGTTATAAGCCAGCTGTGTTTTCTCCTTCAACAGAGACGGGACCGAGCAAAGATACGAGATGGCAACTGGTGATGTTGGTTTCAACCCAGGATTGAACCATTCTGCAAAAAGAAAAATAGAACGGTGCCTTGTGGGCTAACCTGGAGATTGAATCCGTCCCTTTCCACGCACAGCTGGGCAGGGAATTCGTGGTAGATTCACAGGCGCCATAAGGAGCAGCTCAGTTAGACTTGATTATCCAAAATCAAGATTTCAGTCTCGTATCAAGAGGATACGAAAAGTTAACTTCCAATCTCCATGAGGGGTCCGAGTTTGTGGCTGCTAGGAAAATTGAGTCAGCAAAAAAACATAACTGGTTGTCTCGGCAAACGCCGAACTATTCACCGCAGAGAGTCAGAGACATCCAAGTTGCATCCAAGTTTGCCTTTTTCTCAATATGATAATACCTGGGCAGAACATGGTCGAAGATAACCTCGTCGACCCTTTCATTAATGAAACTCGACCTACCTTGGAATTGTTACTTGTTGATACGGAGCAAGAGACCGCGCGACTCCAGCAAGAGGTCGGGCGACTCCAGCAGGTAGCTATTCAAATCAAAACCTCTATCAACAGGTGCTCCCCCATATCATCCCTGCCACCCGAGACACTCTCAAGAATATTCATGCTATGTTGCCAACCCAAATACAATACCATCGGAGGAGTGGGTAGTCAGGGGATATGTCCTTTGCGCCTCTCTGCCGTCTGCAAAGCATGGCGCGACCTGGCGTGGACTACGAGCAGCTTGTGGTCCGTTATCATCTTGATCAAGCCAAAGCCTCATGCTTTGCATCTCGAGGGAATTCTAGCTTCATGGATCAAACGAGCAGGAAATCAACCGCTTTCCATCCGTTACGAAGCGCAAAGCAATGACCTGCTAGCCCGTCTCACCCAAGACACTTCAAAATGGATGAATGTTTCAATGTTCCTTGCTTTGGAATCCTCATTCGTGATCGAAAAATGCAAATATTTTCCACTCCTACAACATCTCTCTATTCGCGTTCGAGCCGAGAGTCCTAGACCTGTCATTGGAGAAGGTTACCTGTTTGGTTTTGAACATCTTGACATCTTCAACGCTGCAAGTCTGCCCAAAATAACTCACCTACATGTACCGAAATTCCTAAGGTGCCTCAAACCCGACTTGATGTGGTCGCAGCTCAGAACGTTCTCTGTGAGCACCATTGGCTATGAGGGGATCTGCAAAATTTTAGATTTTGCTAGATTCCTCGAAGTTTTCAATGCAAACAGCCTTGAGGACCACTACAGTTATAATCCACCGACCGTCATTCACTCCAACCTCCGATGCCTCGTCTTGAAGGAGGTAGATTCAACTGTTTTGAATGAACTCCTCGGCAAGCCAGACATCGGCACTCCCAACCTTGAAGATCTTACAATCGAAATATACCGTGGCAACCCAGACTCCACCTCCCTATCCAACTTCGTCGCCTCTTTGCATCAACTCCGGCGGTTCAGAGTGAAATATGATGATACATACAACGAGGACCCAGACTGGGTTCTCAAGTGGCTTTTGAATATTCCGTCCCTTACAGAACTAAATGTTTCAATATCTGCACGGGCAAGCGCAAACCTCGTTTCTGCCTTAGGAAAGCCCATGTCAACAGAAGCAAAAACTGAATATCTCCCTTTGCTTGTGAACTTTACCATTACTGTTGATCGCTGCCTGGACCACAATCCCACGATGAAAGATATTGCAGAGATGCTGGCATACAGATCCTCTGGACTTTCTCCCTCCATCTCGAGGCTAAAAAGTGCTTTGATATATGACGCTTATACATATCAGTTTACTCCAGAGGACTTTAGCACCTTTCGAACGGCATCTCTTGGCGACCTGGCATTGACAATGGTAGACAGAGAAAGTTTGTCTCAATCTTGGTACAGCTTATTCTTCTCACTAATCTAATCGGCAGGGGCTTACCGGATCAGAACAAAGCATGATGCTGACTTGTCAGTTAAGTCACCAGAAGGATAAATTTGCTTGGGTGTTGGAGGGTGAAAAAAAGATATCAGATACAGACCACCTTCACATTTTTGTTAGCATAGTCAGAAAAAATTGAATCTACTTCAAGTGCCTAAGAAGTAGTGTTATGACTTGAAGTGTAAGAGGAATGAGAGCGGTACTGCTAGTAGTGTTGCTGAAGTTCGGTTTGGACCCCCTTTTGTCTGAATCTGAACCTGAACCCCCCACACATTTTCCGAACCTTCTAAACTTTGTAATTTTTAAAAATGTTATTTTTCTATTTTTTTTTTCGTGCCCAGACACTTTGAAACACATGTCCAAGCTCTAGAAATTAGTTATTTATGCAAAGCCATGGAATAAACCACATTTGTCAAGCCAAATAGATATTATAATTTATACAACAGACCCCAACAAGTGCATGTGTGGAAAGGCCATTGAAAATATGGCCATCAGCCATCACCTGGGTGAAGGATTGATACAATGATACTTTATATTAAAATATTGGGGTAGTTATGGATCAGAATAGTTTTGAACTAAAAAATTGAAAAAAAAAAAAAAAAGTCCAAAATAGAGGGAAAGTAGGCTTCCAGTAGCTAAAGGTTCAGAGGTTCAGTTCAGTCTGAACCTGTTCTCCAGAAATTTTCTGGAGCCTGAACCTGAACTTGAAACAAACTTTGTGTTTGGTCCAGAAGGTTCAGGTTCAAACCGAGGTTCAGGACCAAACTTCAGCAATGCTAGCTGCTAGTACTTGTGTCCTTATTTGTATCATCTCTTGCACACTACAATTGTATGCAGTGTCGCTTTCGTGGGTAAGGTAGAGGACATCCATACCCATCTAATGTCACATGATTAGCGTGACACCTTCCATTTCTGAGCTGTGTTTTGTGAATAATTGCCTCATATATTTCAGGGGCACTTTGTAGCTTAAATAAAACCAACATCTTGTTAATAAACTCCTATTGTATGACCCAACATCAGTATCTATGCATTTGAGTTTCTGCAGGTTTCTACACCTGGGCAACCCAGGAAACCAGCAAAAAACCAAGAAACTCGGAAACTTGGCAACCTATGTCATGTTTCCCGGAAACCCTCAAGATGATGAGCTTTGGGAAACCTCAGAAACCTATGGAAACTTGCTAACTACAGCGAAGATTATCTAATAACTATTATATACACATGTTAACTAGAGTGTGATGGGGGGTAGAGCAAAAGAGGTGGCCTTTATATATGTCGTTCAAGTTGTCTAGAACATTCCAACATCATGTGACCAATAGAATGTTCTGGTAAACTGACCCTGAGCCACTTACTTATATAAAGAGGCTAGCGCTACCATGATCCCCCCACTGAGGTATACTAATTGGTAATTAAATTTGTAACAGTCTCAAGATAAATAACAAGATCCTCATGAGTTTCTGGGTTTCCAAGTTTCCAAGTTTCTGGAAACCTGGAAACCGATGAAAACCAGTGAAAACCTGGAAACTTTTTTGCCAACTTGCTGATGAAAGGCATAGACTTAGTACTAAAAGGGTTTCTAGTGATAAAATAGCGAAAATGATGGTAAGTCGCGTCAATATCCGCGACACGACTGCTTATGTCGCCTCTACTGGACTGACAAGATGGTATGGCGATCCAAGGTGACAGTAGCAAGGGTAAACAATGTGAATGGCACTTCAAATGTTTTGGGAAGGCCAGCAAAAAAGCAGAGAGTCGAAAATGAGATAGAAAATGTGAGTGTATGTCAGATATCACATGAACAGTGCCCTTACCTTTGAGTGGAGTTGAACAATCCCTGCTAAGTGTGACGACCAGCGACATGCCATGTGACACTGTCACATGGCCAATTTCTTGAGACATTGAGCTTGTACTTTCCACAACACCAATTCAATATATTTTTTGCAATAGGTTTGATGAAATTAAGTGAATGAATCCACTGAGAGAGTTTTCCATGTAAAAATTGTATTTATTGCTCTAAAAATGCGAAATCAGCCTGTTTTCCCTGCCAAATTAGGCACTCTGGAGAGATTGGACTATAACTTTTCAACCACAGCACGCATAAACATGATTTGTAGGATGATCTTACTTAGAATTTATATTCCAATCGATCTACGCTTTAAGAAATTTTATTTGCGACCCCTGTGCCGAGATAACCTCGAAAATGGGTACTTTAACATGGTTGAGAGGTAGTAATTAAAATTCTGAAAGCGTAGGATTGAAGCCACATAGTAATTAATTGATTTGCATCTGCAAATATAAGCCTAAATCCTATCTGTTGTGACGTTGATAGCTCGAGTAGGCAACCTTTGGCTAATAGGTGCTGCATAGCCACCAAAATCAAATACATTGTATATTTTTATACATTTGGATA
>KN838690.1:61619-93226 GCA_000827195.1 Laccaria amethystina LaAM-08-1
CGAGGCCGTTAACGAGGACTCAGGAGTATCTCCTTGAAAAGTAGTCAGTTGAAACAGGGTGCTGACAAGTACACGGCACCTCAGTGACGTCGTCTTCCTCTGCTGCGGTTTAGATCTCCCCCATAACCTGCTCGTCGACCTCCCCAATCTTCTCATTCCCTGGTTCCCACGTACTCCTCGTGTGAACTGGAGTCGAGCTGCTCGAACATTGTGTGGTGTGGCAGTTGTACTCCTTTCGTGTCGTGGTGGGTGGTGGTCGTGGGTGTGCTCCTTATCGTTCGTGGACTTTGACGGGGGGGAGTTGTGGTCGTTCGTGGGCGGTCGTGCCCGTTTCGTGTTGTGGTGGGTCCTCGTTTGTGCGCTCCTTCTCTTTCGTAACCGCGTGTGACACTAAGTGACTAACGGGCAAAAACCCGGGAACCCGTGTCACGGGTACGGGTTAGGCTGGGGTTACAAATACCCAACCCGCACCCGCACCCGCCACCACCCGTGATGCCAACCCACACGGGTTCACAAACCCGTGACATTCCCTACATAGGGTATGTTGTGTAGGAAGACAGCAAAGTACTTAGTGACCACTCACATTTCTTTTACACTTCAAGTCATAACACTACTTCTTAGGCACTTGAAGTAGATTCAATTTTTTTCTGACTATGCTAACAAAAATGTGAAGGTGGTCCATATCTGATATCTTTTTTTCACCCTCCAACACCCAAGCAATTTTATCTTTCTGGTGACTTAACTGACAAATCGGCATCGTGCTTTGTTCTGATCCGGTAAGCCCCTGCCAATTAGATTAGTGAAAAGAATAAGCTGTACCAAAATTGAGACAAACTTTTTCTGTCTACCATTGTCAACGCCAGGTCACCAAAAGATGCTGTTTTCAAGGTGTTAAAGTCCTCTTGAGTAAACTGATGTGTATAAGCATCGTATATCACAGCACTTTTTAGCCTCGAGATGAAGGGAGAAAGTCCAGAGGATCTATATGCCAGCATCTCTGCAATATCTTTCATCGTGAGATTGCAAACCAGGCAGCGATCAACAGTAATGGTAAGATTCACAAGCAAAGGGAGATATTCGGTTTTTGATTCCGTTGACGTGGGATTTCCTAAGGCAAAAACGATCTTTGCGCTTGCCCTTGCAGATAATGAAACATCTAGTTCTGTAAGGGACGGAATATTCAAAAGCCACTTGAGAACCCAGTCTGGGTCCTCGTATTGATTATCATATTTCATTGTGAACCGCCGGAGTTGATGCAAAGAGACGACGAAGTTGGATGGGGAGGTGGAGTCTGGGTTACCACGGTATATTTCGATTGTAAGATCTTCAAGGTTAGGCGTCCTGATGTCCGGCCTGCTGAGGAGTTCGTTCAAAACAGTTGAATCTACCTCCTTCAAGACGAGGCGTCGGAGATTGGAGTGAATGACTTTCCGTCGTTTATAACTGAAGTGTGGCTCAAGGCTGTTCGCATTGAAAACTTCGAGGAATTTAGCAAAACGTAAAATTCTGCACAGGTCCTCACGGCCAATGGTGCTCGCGGAGAACGTTCTGAGTTGCGACCACATCCAGTTGGATTTGAAGCACTGTAGGTATTTCGGTACGTGTAGGCGAGTTATTTTGGGCAGACTTGCTGTGTTGAAGATGTCAAAATCCTCAAGATTATGCTGGTAATCTCCTAGAAGGCCAGGTCTAGAACTCTCGGCTCGAATGCGAATAGAGAGATGTTGTAGGAGTGGAAAATATTTGTATTTTTTGATCAAGGGCAAGGATTCCGAAGGGAGGAAGATTGAAACATTCATCCATTTTGAAGTTTCTTGGGTGAGACGGGCTAACAGGCCATTACTTTGTGCCTCGTAACGGATGGAAAGAGGTTCATTTCCTGCTCGTTCGATCCATGAAGCTAGAATTCCCTCAAGATGCAAAGCATGAGGGCTTGGATTGATCAAGATGATAACAGCCCACAAGCTGCTCGTAGTCCACGCCAGGTCGCGCCATGCTTTGCAGACGGCAGAGAGGCGCAAAGGACATATCCCATGACTATCCACTCCTCCGATAGCGTTGTAGTTGGGTTCGCAGCAGAGCACGAAGACTTCTAAAAGTATCTCGGGTGGCAGGGATGAAATGGGGGAGCACCTGTTGATAGAGGTTCTGGTTTGAATAGCTATTTCATCAGGAAAAAATGGACTTGCGATATTGGGGTATGTAGACATGATAGTATTTGTAGCGCCATCGAGAGCCCCCTGAAATATAGTACGTGGTAGAGGCACTGACAAATACATATCAATACAAATCTGTCTATAGCTCAGCGTGATTGCGCTGTAGCATTACAGAGTTTGATAGATTCAAATTTCCGTAGTTGTACATAGCTCTATGTTATCCCTATTGTTCAAGGTAGATTGGGAAAAACTCAGTCGAAGCAGAATGAAAGGCAAAAAGCAGGTCTATTCATAAAGATTACTAGGCATACATCATGTCTCCCTCGTCGTCAGTCTCCGAGTTGTCCTCATACTCCTTAACAGCATCTGCAAAAGCTGAGATAGGTACAGTAGACATATTTTTAAGAGCAGCAGCAGGTGCGCCTGCATGGAGACTAAGTAAAGTGATTCGAAATGAGTTCAACATCAATGAAGCAAAAGGAGAGTACATTACCGTCCGTAATTGTACACCTTACGCTGCAGACGCCCCAAAAGATCGTGTTTATGGGTATGCTCCCCAAATGCCAACAACGTAGTAATGTGTTCGAGGTACACCGGCCTGTAGTCGTCTGCGTAGAACGAGACATCAGTTTGTATTCCTGTTGCCCATTCGTCGATGTTTGCCTCGATCTGTTTGAGTTGAAAGTTTAAGTAGGTATGAAAGCAGAGGAAGGAATACATGCCGCTGTGAGCATTAACGCGATTGCTGGAACGGGGAGAGGGTTGAACGATTCTTCATACTCAATCCCTTCGTCGCGCCGATTCTTGAACCACATCTTGTTGATCGACCGTTGGATGATGGGATGCTGGTAAATTCCCTTACGGATTCCTCCCACATCAGTGAGATCCTCCTGATAGTGAAAGTGGGGGTCAGTGATAAATGGGAGAAAGCCGGTTCAACTCGTCACTCTCGACGGAACGCTGTTATCGTTCCCATCAATCGACTCGCACGCGGATGTCATCTTATGGCAAAATGCGGGGCTCAAATCGACAGAACCTGGACCTCGCACAACGTCTTGGAGCGTGCAAAACACTTTTATTTAAATTCTTACATTGACATAGATACGTTTTCAGTTCTTAAATGTAACTAGTGCGCCGTAGTAATCTATAGCGTTGATAGCCAGTGTAGATCTGGCTGTAACTACCGATCCAACAAAAAGGATATTGCTCTCTCAATCGGCTCTAGGTACTATCAAATAATAGGGCATGTTATCATGACCAACATGGTTACATGTTGCGCCCTGCTAAGGTACAGTGCCTACTTTCCATACATGTTACTACAGATCGAACCGGTGATCTATCGGAGAAATCACCTTTTCCTGATGTTGCTGGAGTCGCGCGATCTCTCGCTCAGTGTCAGCGAGTAACAATTCCAAGGGAGGTCGCGTATCCTTATTGAAAGGGCCAACGAGGATGTTATCGTCGGCCATGTTCTGTCTGAGATCATGTGTGATTGGCAATGTCAACCCAAACCCAACGACACAAAACCTCAAACCCCTACGAAGCTCAATTCGGGTATTCCAGAGGCGTCCGACGGGGTCCATTCATCTTCATCTCTGGTACCACCTCCGTCTCCGCCTCAACTGAGTCCACTTCCACACCCACCATCCTCCATGTTCCTCCAAGCCCTACAAGCCTTTTCCGAAATCATACGCGCCGTAGAAGCCCTCGGAGGGACGAAGGAGGACGTGGTCCGTGTCCGGATGTTCGTTACGCGTGATGAGGATTCTGGCGAAGTCGGGAGGGCGTTGAAGGAAGTGTTTGGGGATATTGGACCGGCTGCGACGATGATTCTGGGCGTTAGGTTCGTTAGTGAGGAGGTGAGGGTTGAGATTGAGGCGGATGCGGATGCGGTGGTCTTGTAGGATCTACATAGAGAACAAAAAAGTAGATTACACTGCATACAATTGCCCCAAGGGTGGATGCACAATTAAGGAGTCAATATGGTAGAGTACCCTGTACAGTTAATGCATTGCCACTCGGTCCCCCTTAGACCCTCTCCCTCCTTCCCCCTCGTCTTCTTTTAGCTTTAACACGCAAAACCCCGCGAACACAAAAACCACGGCGCTAGCGTACACAGGTAGAGACCTGTCCATCATTAAAAGCACCCCACCAAGCATGGGTGCGATCATCCCTCCTCTATCGGTGTTTTATAAGTGAAAGGACGAGGACACGAAAAGGGAAGGGAAGACGCACATTCTCGAAAGAGCCGATGCGATCCCGCATGCCGTTCCCCGCACTGACGATACGAAGATTGAACAAATCCTATGCCAAATAAAAAGCAAAAGCCCACCTTTCGTACCAAAAACATCCGGAGTCCAGCCATACAACACGGACCACATCGTCTACGCACACATATGTCAATCTTCAACAGTCATCACAAGAAAGAATTGAAAACCCACAGTAACACTCAAGCTAATCCCAACCGTACTAGACCTAACCGCCCACGTCGACTCCACAAGCACGAACACCACGCAGAAGAACGCAGTGATGAAGGTGCTTCCAGCAAGGGACCATCTCCGGCCTAACCTCGTTTCGATGAGCCACGCTCCGAGCTTTATTTATTTGAAAAGTATCAGCGCCATGTAAGAGGCGAACTCAAGAAAGAAGAGAGGAAGACGAACAATGGCACCTGGACACCCCCCAATAGTGAAAATAACAACGTCCCATAAACTCTGTTCGAGAGTCTTTGTTGGTGGGACGGACGATAATCCTTCCGTGGATCCAGACACATACCCCGTTTCGAGGAGTTTGGGGAGGTAGACGTTGAACATCGTGTATGCTGGACACCACATCAGCCTCCTTCTTTCCATACTCGACACAAGAAAGAAAGAGGGAAGAAACGTACCAAGGGCCATTGCACACCACGTACTCCACATCAACACCGTCGTCCTCCGCCACTCGGGGGAGAGAACGAGCAGGACGCGGTTCCACCATGAGCGGAGGGGCCGGCGCAACAAAGGGGGCAGTATGTGGAGTGTTTTCGAGGACATTGAAGGATCCGATAGCCGGCGGGTGGGGTGGGTTCTAGATATTGGTGGAGGGTTGACCATCCGGGGTCGTTCCAATGAAGACGACGATGAAGGATCATCGAAGTTGGGAGGCTGTAGAGGAAACTCCTTAGTTCCCTGCCAGTGAGGGTTCTCCAACACTAAAGGCGGGAACAAAGCATGATCTGGATCCAGGACGGGCGTTTCCCCCGTAGAATCATACCCCGTCACCAGCGTAGTCCTCGTCTCATCCGCGTTGATAGTAGCCACTCCACCAGATCTCCTATCTTCACTCGTCTGGATATCATCAACGGGTCCTTGCGGCTCCCCCGAATCGCAGGGATTGTGGAAGTGATCCCTCACGTCCTCCAACTCGATACTCAAATTCGAGCCATTGAATTTAGATATCATCTGTAAGGACTTGATAGCATCGTGTGGGCGTCCCGCGTGTACGAGATATCGCGGGGACTCGTGTAGCCGGAAAAATACGATACGTCCCAGGAACATTGATAGTGTCTGTGGGAAAGTTAGATCATAAAAATAAGGAAGGTGGGATGGGCCATGGACGGGATCGGGCTAGACCTCTGCGTGGGGATCGACAAGATGCATCTGGTAATACGTACTATGAGTGCGTGGGTAATCAGCACGTATTTCCAACCCAGATTTTGAGTTTCCACGTCGCAGGGTGGCGGTGCTAAGGTGGACGGAAACGGTAACTCCGCTGAAAGTGGGCACGAATTGTTGGGCAGCACGAGGAGAGCTGCGACAGCGGACACTACGGAGCCTACGGAGAAGAAGACCGAGAGTGCGGTGACGAGATATTGTTTCTCTCTAGGCAATTGTTCGAGGAGGAGGGTGCCGTCTGTTGGCATTGACCCCTGACCAAGCGTCAGCGGACTGAGAACTGGGAGATTGAGGGTACTCACGCCGACTGAACTCCCGAGGAAGAACAAGGTTACGCATAACGTGCCAAAGGAGTTGGACAAGGAGGCAAGAAAGCCAAAAACAGCGGTAAAGAAAAGTGTAGCATTAAACGCTGTACTGCGCCCCATTATATCGGAACCTTGAAAAAAACTTAGCCTTGACGGAGGAGAGGAAAGATTGAAGGCACGTACATGTACCCCAGCCAACCGCACCAATCATCATTCCGGCAAACATGGAGGACGAGAAACTACCTATGTAGCTATCGGGTACTGAGCGGAATGGTATGTCAAGTTCCTTTGCGCGAGAGTGCGACCGACTCACCAGAATAATGCCTCTGAACGCGAGGGAGGATCATGGCGGCGGCTTGAAGCCACATCTGAACAAGAGTGTCATGCATTGAAATTAGACAACGCGAAAAAAACACACATTGTCCGCCATCCAGCCTAACCAAGAAAGGTCATGCTTCAGAAAGACACGTAATTGCAATAAGTGACTCACCGAAACCGCAAAGCGATAGTAGAGCCCATTGGTAGCTCCCCATACCAATACGGTCAATAGTCTTGTCTAACTACACCAATCCATTAGCAAAATGTCGAGTGGCGCAGTAACGAAGAACGTACTGGCGTCCTCCCATCGCACTCCTCGGAATCATCGCCGTCAATAAGGCGTTGTTGTTGCTCGACGTCGTTGCACCGGCTCATGTTGGGGTCCGCCCGAAGATCGGAAAAAAGGGAAGTTACGGCATTCGATTACAGAGCGCAAATTTCCATTTTAGGGAATTCTACTAAGTATGTACCACCCACTTTCTTAAGTTCCTCCTCAACAGGCTCTTCTCCCTCCTCACCCGTCCTTTTCCCTCCTTCCTCCCAAAATTCTTCGCCCCGGATGAAGAGGGGATGACATAAGCTGCAGGGACGGCGTCACGGTTCTCCCAGTCACAGGGGATGCACTTGAGAATTGCTTGAGAACCCTTGTCAGACCCGGTCATGACGCTGTCCGCAAGGCTTTAAAGTCCTCTATAGTAAGCTGAGGCATACATATCAAAGCACTTTTTAGCCTCGAAATAGAGGGAGAAAGTCCAGAGGACCTGTATTCCACCATTTCTGCAATATCTTTCATCGTTAGATTGGCGGCCAGGTAGCGACCAACAGTAATAGTAAGATTCACAAGCAAAGGGAGATATTCGGTTTTTGTTTCCGTTGACGTGGGATTTCCTAGGGCAAAAACGATCTTTGCGCTTGTGCTTGCAGATAATGAAACATCTAGTTCTGTAAGTGACGGAATATTCAAAAGCCAATTGAAAATCCAGTCCGGGTCCTCGTGATCATTATCATATTTCACTCTGAACCGCCGGAGTTTATGCAAAGAGGCGACGAAGTTGGATAGGGAGGTGGATTCTGGGTTGCCACGGTATATTTCAATTGTGAGATCTTCAAGGTTAGGAGCATTGATGTCTGGCTTGCCTAGGAGCTCGTTCAAAACGGTTGAATCTACCTCCTTCAGGATGAGGCATCGGAGGTTGGAGTGAATAACGGTCGGTGGTTTATAACTGAAGTGTGCCTCAAGGCTGTTCGCGTCAAAAACTTCGAGGAACCTAGCAAAATCTAAAATTTTGCAGAGGCCCTCATGGCCAATGGTGCCCACAGAAAACGTTCTGAGCTGCAACCACATCGGGTCGCGTTCGAAGCAGTATAGGTATTTTGGTACATGTAGGCGAGTTATTTTGGGCAGACTTGCAGTGTTGAAGATGTCAAGATATTCAAAACCTCCTACAAAGTCAGATCTAGGACTCTCGGCTCGAATGCAAATAGAGAGATGTTGTAGGAGTGGAAAATATTTGCATTCTTTGATCACGAACGAGGATTCCGAAGCAAGGGAGATTGAAACATTCATCCATTTGGAAGTTTCTTGGGTGAGACGCTGTAGCAGGCTAGTGCATTGTGCTTCGTAACGGATGGAAAGGAGTTCATTTCCCGCTCGTTTGATCCATGAAGCTAGAATTTCCTCAAGATGAAAAGCATGAGGGTTTGGCTTCACCAAGATGATAACGGACCACAAGCGTCTCGTGGTCCACGCCAGGTCGCGCCATGCTTTGCAGACGGCGGAGAGGCGCAAAGGGCATATCCCCTGATTATCCACTCCTCCGATAGCGTTGTATTTGGGTTGGCAGCAGAGCGCAAAGATTTCTGAAAGCGTCTCGGGTGGCAGGGATGATATGAGGGAGGCCCTGTTGATAGAGGCTCCGAGTCGCGCGATCTCTCGCTCAGTATCAGCAAGGAACAATTCCAAAGCAGCTCGTGCACCCTTAAAGTTATTGAAAGGGCCGACGACGAAGTTACCGTTGACCATGTTCTGTCCGAGTGGTGTCATGTGCAATCGAGAAAAAGGCAACGCTCTTGGGTCTGGAAGAGTCAAGGTATGAGTTAGGTGTGTGATCCGGAGTAAGTATAGTTCGGTGTTTGCCGAGACGGCTTTGACAATCAACGCCAAACCGACGCGGCGTACGACTCCGGAGAGAGGAGGCAAGACCGCATCATGGCCTGGCATTTTGCAATTAATTACAGAGTGTAAATTTGCCTTTTGGGAAGTTCTACTATGTACTCCGAAGTTTTAACTACTTTTTCAAGTTCCTCTTCAATAGGCTCTTCTCGCTCCTCACCCGTCCTTTTCCCTCCTTCCTCCCAAAATTCTTCGCCTTGGATGAACCAGAACCACCAGTGGGTTTCCTAACCCTCTCCCTATCCTTCCCCTTTACTCCTGAACCACCAGGCGGGCCCATAGCCATCCTGGCTTTCTTCTTCGCCAGCCTCCTCGCCACGCGATCTGCATCGCTGGACTTCGCCTGTTTCCTGGCATCTTTTGAGAGATGGGCGAGCCGCTCGCCTAGAGCTGGATCGCCCTTGGGTATTACGATGGGTACTGGGGCCGAACGCGGTGTATTTGCTACTTTGGGGTGCGTTTTGGCGTCGACGGTTACTTTGGCCCCAGGAAGGCTTTTGCATCTCTGTACACGGAGTTTACGTTTCGCGAATTTGAGCTTTTGTTCCTCGAGAGCTAGCACTTCGTCTACGCACTCCCTGTCCTGTATTTCCTTCCCATTAGCCTTTGAAAACCGAAATAAAAGAGAAAGCCCACAGAAAATTGGATATAAGCAAAGCCCTTTCCAAGCTGCGTTTCCTTGTCCCTCACGATCCTCACCCTTGCAACCCAAGTATTCGGCCTCTTCACTCCCTCCTCATCCTCTTTTAAAGGCGGTGGTCCCCGCTCAGTACTAACCACGCCCTCAAAGAACACCCTCAGATCTTCCTCCTTGCTCGCAAAATCCAAATTCCCAACAAACACAGCAAGCTTCGGGTCCCCCACACCTTCCTTCCCCTCTTTTCCCCTCTCAACCGCCTCCCTTCCAACAACTACATCCACACGAATCATCCTCTCCATGAATACGGTTCCATCGCACTTCTCCACAGCCGCCTTCGCAGCTTCATAAGGGTCCATCACCTCCTTGGGCGGGGGCAAATTCGCGGGCCGGTCTTTCACCTCAACAGGGTGCGCAAAAACTACGTACGCATTAACGCTATCCGCAGACGAGTGGAACTCCTGGTTTATGAACGCGATTCTCTTCTTCTGATTCGGGGTAAGGAACTGCTTGTCGTCCTGCTTGACGAACTCGTCGTCTTTCTCGTCGACCTTGGAGCGCCAGGTCGCAGTGCGGTCTTGGACATGCGGCCGTGGTGTTTTTGTTTTGGTGTTTGTGGTGGAAGAAGAGGGGCCATCTGCGTCGGTGGGTAGTTTCGCGGTGGGGGCTTGAAATGCTACAGAGCGGAAGCGGACCGACTCAATTTTGGAGGTGGGAACGAGGGCGGTGATGTGGTGTTCTAGCTGTTTCCTAAGAGGCTATAATAATCGTCAATGTTAGCTTATATAGAGGGTGGAAAGATACACACTCGTTTGTGCGCAACTTCGGACGACAAGTTGCCAATAAATATCGTACGCCTGTCTCGCTGCTCAGGCGTCTCGTCCGCCGGTACGAATCTTTGCCTTTTTGCTGGCTTGGGCTTGGGCTGAATGGATTCATGCACGATCTGCGTGGATTCGCCTTCTCCCTCCGAATCCTCTTCCTCATCGGTGGCTTTCTTCTCAGCAGCGGCCTCTGTGCTAGCAACCTGTTTCGTTTTTGTCGTTTTGCTCTTCAGATACGCGTTTTCCAGATCCGAATTATTTTCTTCCTCGTCGTCCTCATCCTCGTCCTCGTTGACCTCTTTTGCCTTGCCTTTGCCCCTCTCTTTCATCTTCCTCGCCTTATCCTTCTCCTTCACTTCCTTTGCTGGAGTTTTAATCTCGACCTTTGTTTCCCTTTTCGTAGTACTCGCGTTCTTAGCAAACTTGACGCTCTTCACTTCAACCGACTTCGCCTTTTTCCGGGGCAGTACGGGAGCTCCTTCGTCCTGGACATCTTTCTCAGTGTGTAGTTTCCTCTTTTTCACGTCAACGGTACTCTGCGTCGACGAGCCTTCAGTCATTCAAAATTTTAAACACAACTGTAAGCTCACAGATTTTGGTGTGACCGCCGGAGTCGCTGAGGTCTTAAACAATGCATCGAGTTCCGTGTCTACAGCTTTCGTTTTAGCCAGGAGGAGGGACGAGAGGCTCATTTCTTTGTCGTTCAAGAGAGAGCTGGTTGAAGTTCTCGCGAAATTAAAATTAGGGAAGTTTCCGCATTTGTAAATCAAGCCACCCTGTCCAAACTACCCATGCTTCCTCTCTGCTTATTTTCTATTATACAGGGACACGCTGGTTTTTTATCCCTAGAACACACTGCGATGTGACGTCAAACTAGTTTCGTCTCTAAGTTTTGCTGGGCCATTCATACAGGGCATCTCTTGTGAATGCCATGTACTACGTAACTACATCAAGTAACACATAACCCGCAGGATTGTTCATGCATGAGTCGTTGTCGAGCGAAAAGTTAGGAGCAGTCTGTCTTGACTCTTTCATCTTCAGCTTCGAAACCGCCGCCCTCACACCACATCCTAACCTCCGATCGGGCCATGCAATCGTTTTCCAAATTCAAGGGAGCCGTAGAGGCTCCTGGGGCAAGTCGGAAAATGTTGAACGTACACTGCGAATGTCCGCCTTGTTCAACGACTGTTCGGGGGGGTGAAGGCATGTGTATACGGTTGTTCGTTTCATCCAAGACGACTGACTGTTTGGAAAGGAGGACGTGTAACGTGTTGCATGCACGGATATTTGTCCTGTCCAAGACGGCTCTTCGGAAGGAAAGAGGACATTGCGCGTGCACATGCCCGTACGCCCCGACCAATGTGCAGTCATAGTCCAGGGAAAGGGGACGTTGTGTGTGCATGGACGTTCGTGCTGACCGATCCGACATCCGACATCTTGGTCCTGTTAAAGGCGACCGTTTGGAGAGGGGGAGGACGTCCTGACTTCCTTCGAGCCCATGCTCTTAAAAAGGTTTGGTTGAACCCTCGCGGCTTAAGGCGATTGATAAAGGAACTTGAGCGCCTCAGGGTGTCGCACCAACTCGGGTGGTGAATCAACGTCAAAGCTACAAATCTTGTGTTGGCCAAGGCGGTGATGTCTCCTCATCAGCTCCCCATCCTTTGGTTTGTCGAAACCCTTGTATGTTTCGTTCTTTGTGATTTCTAGAATTCGTAACACGAGTTTCCGAAAGTGCTGGTGTCGCCTGAGAGGGGAGGGCTCGAGCTGGACGATGCCACTGCCTAACGCAATAATCGTTAATATTACGCGGTGAGGTAAGAAGGAGCACTCACCGGTGTATGGCGGACGCGGCAGTTGAGCTCCGATATGGAACGGGTTTGTAATGGACACCTTGATACATCCGTTATCAGTCGCGACCCAGAACTTGAGCACAGTCGTGTTAAAGGATATATGAAAAGGCTGCCTGAGCGAGTGCAGCACTATGCTCCTGCGGTTGATAGGACACCGTTCTGCGACGTCGCGAAGTCGCGGGACCAGTATTTTAGGGATAAACCCATCCAGCTGCGCTCGCTGATACAGCCCATAAAGCAAACGCCGTCGGCACAATGTGAGGAGTGGTATTTTCCATGTTGTTCCATCCGGTGCTTTTAGGTCTTGTCCGTCTTTAAAAGCATGGGGATCGTCACTACAAGTAATCCGGAACCGTAGTTCACTGCCTATGACGAGTCCGTTTGGGGGTGTGTAAAAGTATAGGAAGCCGGAGGTGCCCGACGGAAATGTAGAGGAGGAAAAGAAGATCCCGGTTGTGGTCGCGACCACCGTAGGCTCGTACTCGATTCTGGAGGAGGACGGCATCGAACGGAACGTGCCAGGCGGAAGGGCTGGATATGGTGCTGATGACGGGTGGATAAAGATCCGGTCATAGTTCGAGACGTCGATATAGTCACCTTGCTTCAGACTCTTTGGGTCAAGGGTGGATATTTCGTGGTGAAGTTCCGTGCACATGCTCGTGGATGACGCAGTCGGCAGGGGTTCCGAAGATCTACGATCCAAGTCTGCAAGTCGTAAAGGTTCATTGTGCTTTAAAGCAGCTCGGGACCTTCGAACTTGGCCCCAATGTAACGCCCTAGAGACCTCTCGAGGGATCTTGAGATGGGTGAAGGAGGCGACCAAGGAGACGGATAATGGCATGGTGCTACATCTGAGAATAACATTCATGACCGCTATTCAATATTCAGTCTCCAAGGCTGGTCTAAGATTGTCCTCCAAAGGTTTAACTTGGGAGAGCAGAAGACCTTTGAATTTTCAGAATGTTGCATAACTGAGAGAAACAGTTGGCGCACCAATGTCAACGTTAATCTATAGCGCATTATGCGCACCTCCCTTGCATTCGAGAAATCGTCGCGTGTCCGTCCAGTTCCTGTCGTGCGGGATGGTGGGTGCTGGCAAGAAATCGTTTGGTCACTCTTCAGAGTGACAACCAAACAAATCCATCAACATCTCTGGGTTTGAGTTCGAACTTCGATCCACATATTTTCGTCCGCGTAAAGTGAAGAGGACAGGTTTTAACGATGGAGACTTTCTCATCATCAACTATAATTCATCTGGGCAAGATACCCTCTCCATTTAAATACTACAACTAACTGTCTGGAGGCCAGAGGGAGCGACTGGTAGGGGTAAAGCATGACCTTGAAAGGTTAGACCAGATCTGGTATTTCTAGAAGCGTAGTCAGTAGGACTAGTACTCAATTCCAAAGTCCTACTCAGTCCACCATCGCATGGATGAATCTGATATTGCGAATACATTGATTAACAGTCCCGAGTCCCGATGTAATCGTCTCTGCTTCCGTAGGTCACGTTAAGCAGGAGAACAACCGTTCATAGGAAAAATTATCGCGTGCGAAGATATGGAGAGACCGACAAGGCTCTCAAGGATATGGGGATTGACTACCCATCCTTGTAGGTGTGACATTAGTGGCATGTGAGTCGCATGTCGAAGCCTGTCACCCTCAGAACTGCGTCCGAGCCCAAGCAGGCTGCGTACCTAAGAGGCATGAGTGTTACTTCTATGTTGACCAAACGACAAACTCACCAGAAGATTATTCAACAACTGCAACACAATTCTCGCACTTTGTACACTTTTGCATCAGGTCCTGAACAGTCTCCCGAACATCACAAATGTCAGGTCTACCTGAGGGTGGATCCGTCCAACATCGTTGAATGAGTGACCATTGACCATCGTCCACAAACGATGGCGCCGGTCGACGTGGCTTGACGCCTTGGTGAAGCTCCATAACGACTTGAGCGTCAGTCCGCAGGTAGTGATAGGGCATACGACCTGAAAGAATCTGAGTGCAAATAGGAAGGTTAGTCAAACGGTGTTAACTCCAGTTTAGCATGCTCGAACCTCGAGCATGGCGCTCCCAAAGGAGTAGATGTCACTGGCAGTTGTCACTTGGGGAAGCTGATCGTCTTCGTAGACCCCAGTTGAGAAAAAGTGGGAATCAGACCAACGAACAGATCCCCCAAAGTTGGAGGCAAAATGCGACTGAGACCCTTGAAGTTCTTGGACAATGCTGGAGAGGCCGAAGTCACAAAGACGGACTTTGCGGTCGGAGTCGATCAGTATGTTAGACTGGTAACGAGAGACATGGGTAAATTACTGGACAGAAGTAAGGAAAGGTTGTGCAACTCACCCCTGTAAGGTCGCCATGAATGACGGAACACTTGTGCACTGTGGAAGTCGATATCGATTAGTACCTGAGGCGCAGGAAAGCTGATGTGGCTTACAGTACGACAACCCATCTGCCACCTCGTGAATCTACCGCAAGATCGTCAATGATCATAGAATCTTCTATTGTGTTAGACCAACCAATCTTAGTCGTTCTGCAATGCACAACAGGTCCCCGGCTTTCTCCATGTATTGGCTGACACTTCCGTTTTCCATCCATGGACAGACCATCGAGGTGTACGGACCGAAATTGGAGACGGCGCCGTATAGCTCAAGGATGCGTGGATGGGAGAGTTTCTTCCAGATATTGAGCTCACGATTGAGACGCTGCAAAAGGACACGATCAGAAGAACAATATCAAACGTGGAGGGAAGTAAAACCTACGGCTACGAGTTTCGCTTTCAACACCGGATCACTTGTTGTGTTTCGGAGAACTTTGACAGCGACCTATTGAAATGATCAACATGGAAAGATGAGTAAGGAAGAATACATATACCTTGAGCTCCCGTGAGTCGTCTTGCTGTAACACGCCCTTCCAGATATCAGAGTACCCTCCATGTGCGATGGGGTATTGCCCCTCTCTGACAATCTTGCCAGTCAGGTTGGGTACACTTTCATATGTTTCAGCGGGGAAAGCAGCCAACAAAGGCGTCAAAGGATGAATGTCCACGCTAAGGCCAGACCTGGTAGGACTCTTTGGAATCGCAGAATTGTTTGTGAAAAGCGTTGGAAGGAGGCTCGGGCTAAGGATGGAAATTTGATCACCCTTCTGTATTACAGATGAGCTATCAGATCGAGGGCCCTTCCTGCCAATGATGCTCCAGGGCCTGGCGGTCGACCTGCGTCGGCCCAGTACGGTCTCATCGCCAGTGAGTATGAGAGACATAGCGGAGAGGGGGCTAACGTTATCGCCTTCGGCTCTTGCCCTATCCACGGGGATAGACGTTGAATGATACACGCGGCTTACGAACATCTCAAGTTGTGAAGTCCACTGCGCGTACTGAAGGGGCATCATCGGGTAAAAGACAACGGAATGATCTGATGTTGGCGAGTGCGACCACGTAACTTCAAAGAAGGCTTTATAGTGCTGGAGTTAGTGATAGTTTGACAATGAACAAGGTAGACACACCCGTGTCAATGCAATGTAACGTCTTTAGGCTTGCCGTTGGTATCGCAAACGACACAGTAAGCTGGGTGTTCTGAGATAGAGCGGGACCCAACTCCCAAGGCTTGATAGGGTACAACGTATGAGTCCCACCGTTACCAGAAAGCTCTTTCTCAACGCAGCAAAACATTACAGTCTCGTATAGGAAGACGGAGTAGTGCAGCCCTGTTGCGGGATCGCCCATTAAGCGATCGTCCAGAATCACAGCACCGAGCGCCTCTGCGTTTGGAAAGAGTTTTGCTGACCCTATACGGGATTGTAGGGCTGGGATTGATGCCATGGTGCGCAACTCGCGCCCGACTTCTTCGATCGAATCCGAGATGTCATGCATTTCAAACGCCATAGCGCAAAGGGAGTCATAGGAGGAAGGGTTGTCTGGGGATGTCACATCCAGGATGGCCTTAGATTACGATCAACGCTATGTTTTTGAGAGATGAAGGAGTGAAGAACCTTGAGTAATATGCTGTACTCTGAGATGCGACTGAGTATACTTGAGAGGTTGTCAATGATGTCCCCTGCGTGTTCAGCATGGACCAACTATTGGGACGCCTTGTGAGCGACGTGTGGATTACAACGAGAAAGCAAGATCTAAGTACCTTGGCTTTAACATGCTTTAGAAAGGTCATGAATTCCAAGTAGTTTGCGCAAATCGACCGGTAAGACCCAATAATCTTCGTGCGGAAAAGTTTGTTCTGTGGAATGGATGGCCGTTAAGTGAGGTGGGATGGGAACGGAACGGTTGCTGACGGTGAAGGCGAAAACTTCCTCCCATTGCTCTTGCCCTGCTTCTTTCGCTCCATTCAAAGACTGTAATACGTGGTCGTGGTAGGGCATCAACCTGGAACAGTTAACAATGAAAACTTCCAGTGACGAGTCCATCGCATCCATTTGTTCGTATAGCTGTGAAGCAGCATCCTAGAAAACTATTAGTAGGTTTACTATTGACCTGTAACGCCACTCACTGCTACTAGCGCAAGTCTTGAAACATGAGATCGCTCAGCTTCCATCAACTGATTGACTAAACTAAGTCTTCTGGCAGGAGAACCGCGAGGAACCACGAAGAGACCCGGGAACGACGCTTGGAGTGCGACGATGATACGGTTGGCGGCATGTATTACCTGATTAAAACTTATTCTTAGGTCAATGGTGTAGCAGGAACAGGAAGAGCTCACCCTCGCGAAGCCACCACTCGTAAAATCATCCGCACGCACCACTTCTCCATATGACATTCGCCCTTGCTCTTCGAGCGCATGAACACGATTGACAAAGTTAACGAAAAACTCCTTGCGGTCGTCCATCGAAAGATTGAAATCGAAATACTCAGCTGAGACGACCATATGTCGAGGTGTTGGCGAACCTAGAAGCTCCAGGAGTGTGCTCAACGGCGCACCAAACGAAAAGCAGTCCCAGAGGAGAAGGAAGGGCGAGTCAACTCTTCTGGGTATATGATCTCGTGTGTATTCGAGCCATGGCCGGAATTCAAAGATCAGCTGGAGTCTTGAGAGCATTTTGAAGCACTCGAGGCGCAGTTGGTCGGTGGGTGCTTTCGGTGGATTGGATACTGCCATGGCGACCCGACGATATATCTTGAAGCAAATTCGCCGTCGTAATGAGAAATCTGGCGCGTTGGGCGCCTCCCAAGCCCCATTCTCCTTGAACGAGCATCGTCGAGTGCAGTGCAGGGACGTGAAGAATGTGGGAAGCGGGATCAACCAACTCCGACCATTCTGCCATCATCGTTTCGAAGTTTATATTATGGAGGACGTTGTTGAGTGCTAGTCTCGTAACTGGTATATTTTCAGTGTAGAGCAGCAGCTTCAGAGGGAACCTATCTGAGCAATTAAATCCCCGCCCCCATTGTCTCCTCACCACTCCCCAAACCAAACGCCAAAATCGGGCTGGGATGATTAATATAGCTCTCAAGAACTTGCTCTGCTGCAAGCCGTTCTCTTCAACTTCTTTGATTCCGCATTGTGGCCAAGAAAATCCGCAGCCCGCTCCTTAATGCATAGTTCTGCAATGGGGGGAGGGAAATGACAAGCGAATGTTCCATCCGCCGAAGTACGCGTACGCCTAGTGGTGCCACGTTGATCCCCCGAGCAATTCGTTTGAACGGGGTAAAACATGGCTCCAGAAGGCGATATCTCGAATGGGCCGCCCATGAAAGCGACAGGCTTTGCGCAAATAGGGACGCAAGTGCCCACGTTCCTCTTACACGCCTTGTAACACTATTCCCCTCGATTCTTTTCTGAGTATACTAGTATGTTAACAAAAATGTCAAGGCGGTCCGTATCTGATATTCTTTTTCTACCTCTGACACCCAAGCAATTTTTATCTTCTGGCAACTCAACTGACAAATCCATCGCGTTTTGCTCAGATCCGGTGAGCTCCTGCAGATTAGATTGGTAAGAAGAATAAGGTGAGATTGAGACAAACCTTTGCGGTCTACCATTGTAAACGCCAGGTCACCAAGAGACGCCGTTTGGAAAGCTTCAAAGTCCTCTTTAGAAAAGGATACGGAAGTCCGATATATCGAAGCACTCTCGAGCCTAGAGATGGAGGGAGAAAGTCCAGAAGATCTATATGCCAGCATCTCTGGAATATCCTTCATCAAGAGATCGTCCTCGTAATCATGCTCAAGAGTAATCCTAATATCGACAAGCAAAGGGAGATATTCGGTTTTTATTTCTGTAGATGCGGAATTGCCCAAAGCAGAAACGACGTTTTTGATTGCGGCTGTGGATGTTTGAACATCTAGTTCTATAAGGGATGAAATATTCAGAAGCCAATGAAAAACCCATTCTGGCTCATAGTCCCCATCATATTTCACTTTAAACCGCCGGAGTTGATGCAAAGAGGTGGTAAAGTTTGATAGAAAAGTGGACTGTGGCCTGTAGGTATGCCAGCCACTCTCGTCTATTTCGATTGTGAGATCTTCGAGGTTGGGAGTGCTGATACCTGGCCTGCTTAAGAGTCTATCCAAAACGCCTGAATCTACCTCCTTCATGACCAGACATCGGAGGTAGGAGTGATCGACAGTCTGCAGAATATTACCACGGGTATGTAGTTCAAGACTGTTCACATTGAAAACTTCGAGGAATCTAGCAAGACGTAAAATATCGCACAGCTGCTCGTGGCCCATGGTGCTCGCGGAGAACGTTCTGAGCTGCGACCACATCAAGTTGGATTTGAAGCACCGAAGATATTTCGGTACATGCAGACGGATTATGTTGGGCAGACTGAAACAGTTGAAGATGTCAAGATCCCCAAGATCACCTGGGTCAGAACCAGGACCGGCTCGAACGCGAATGGAGAAATGTTCTAGGAGTGGAAAATATTTATATTTTTTGACCACGGACAAGGATTCCGAAGGGAGGAAGATTGAAACATTCATCCATTTTGAAGTTTCTTGGATGAGACGGGCTAGCAGGCGATCGCTCTGTACTTCGTAACGGATGGAAAGGGGTTGATTTCCTGCTCGTTCAATCCATGAAGCTAGAATCCGCCCAAGATGAGAAGCATAAGGGTTTGACTTGGTCAAGATGATAACGGACCACAAGCGTCTCGTAGTCCACGCCAGGTCGCGCCATGCTTTGCAGACGGCAGAGAGGCGCAAAGGACATATCCCCTGACTGTCCACTCCTCCGATGGCGTTGTATTTGGGTTGGCAGCAGAGCATGAAGATTTCTGAAAGCGTCTCGGGTGGCAGGGATGATATGGGGGATTGCAGGAGTCGCGCGATCTCTTGCTCCGTATCAACGAGTAACGATTCCAAGGCAGGTCGAGTTTCCTTAATGAAAGGGTCGAAGAGGTCATCCTCGACCAAGTTCTTTCCAAGTGGTGTCATGTGCAATTGACGCCCTTGGATGTCTCTATAAGAGTCAAGGTGTGAGTGTGAGGGGTAGGCGTTTGCCGAGACAACAACATACCCGACAGCAATGTCATTTTTTTGCTGATCAAATTTCCTACCAGCCACAAACTTGGGCCGAAGTTAAAATTTCGTATCGAGAGGACACTTACGAGACTAAGATCTTGATTTTGGATGATCAAGCTCAAGTCTAACCGTGGCGCTGCTCTTTATGTCGGCTGTGAATCTCAATTATCAAGCACATCCCCGAAAAATCAGCGGTGAAAATCACAGCATGTCACGGGACTTATGCTCCTGGTTCAAACCTCGTCTTTCGACACAACTTCACTACATGGTGACCATCCACCCAAAGAGGATCGACACGGAATGTCAAAGCAAACAAGTGGTGAACGGTGACCTTTCTTGTTGTTCAAGTTTATCTAAGCGCGGGGTGCTTGCCCTGGCGCCCACATTTTCCGTCAAGGACCTGGTCTGCTTGAATTCAACGCCCAGGCAGCTGACACCCTCGATTTGTGCGGCGCCCACTGTGACTTTGCTATAGCTAGTGCCATTTTCACAATTGAAGCAGTCAACAATCTAGCGAGACTATTGTCACCTCAGCGCCGGCTACCTATGCGGACTGTACCTTTTGTTGTGTCAAAAATCTCATCTGGATGTTTCGCCTACACGGTATCTTACGGAAAGCTTGAGTTCTTCAGCATGCGTTGCTCGAGGTTCCTGGTGGAGACTCCTATACTTTGTGTGCTCGTTCTAGCTAAAGGGATGCTTTACATCACGTATCTGCGCCCTCTCCTGGCCTTTCCCGAGGTTGTTTTTGCTGCGTCTTTCACCTGGCTCATGCCAATCTAGAATTGGAAAAGCGCCAGCTGAGACTTCTAAAGATGCCATTTTCGAATCTGTTAAACGATACCGCTATTTATATCTCTTCACCAGGTATGGTGCTCAGCGGAGGTACCTCTGCATTCCATCGCAGATATCCAGAAAGGTGAGAGATCCTAAGCCAGTATAAAAAGGTCAGGATACCTTGCCAGCCCCTCATCCTTTCTTGTCCCCTACTTCCATCATCCTGCACTCGAAATACTACCATGTCCCACGTCGTCATCAAGTCCATCCCAATTCAGGCTCGCATCCATCGCCACGCGAAACAGATTCTCTCTCGCGATCGAGCTCGTGCGCAGAAGTTCCTCGCTGGTTTACACCCTCATGGGCCACACGCATTCAACGCCCGAAAGTTGCAACACCCGGACCTCAATGGCAAGGCCCAGCACTTTGAAAATTTGGCGGTAGTACCTCCCGCTGGAGATGCTACGGCCGCTCACAACTCTATTGACGTAACTGATGCTGGTGCGCAACCTATTTTCTGCTAATATGTGCGCATAAATATCTGAGTTTTTCTTGTTAGCTGTGAACTACACTGTGCCTGTCGAGGTTGGTCAGCAAACATTTTCCCTTGTCATCGATACAGGTCAGAATACATCTTTTGCTTTACGCTATGATTCTCTCATCAGTTGGACCTACAGGAAGCTCTAACACGTAGTCTATTCCACTTCGATATTCAACGATGTCGTTGACATTTTTACAGCTGGGTTGGCGCCGGCAAGAAGTATAAACCCACATCGACGAGCAAAAGTACCGGTAAAGCGGTTGTGAGTCACGCGCCTTTCTATTCATCTCAAATAATCTCAACCTCACCATAGACTGTTACCTATGGCAGTGGGTCGTTCTCTGGAACGGAATGTATGTGCATTTTTCCTCTTCTATCCTCCATTTTTTCAAGTAATTTTACCCATCCAGTCACGGATCAAGTTAGTCTCGGTGGACATCTCACACTGAAGGATCAGTCTATCGGCGTGGCTTCCAAGGCAACCGGTTTTCATGGTGTCGATGGTATCTTGGGGTAACTATAAGCGACACCTTTCCGCCTGAGAATCATCTGAACTTTAATTTTTCAGAATCGGGCCTGTCGACCTTACCACAGGTATAAATTTTCCTCCCCTTTTCTGTTGCTCGCCCCCCCCTCATCATCATCGTTTTTAGGAACTGTGAAGGGTACCCGGAGTGTCCCAACCGTAACCGACTCTTTGTTCTCTCAGGGGCTCATTTCAACCGAGAGCATCGCGATTTCCTTCAACCCGACGTCAGGTTCTGGTGACAATGTCAATGGCGAACTTACATTTGGAGCGACTGACACGTCCAAGTGAGTATGAGGAATGAGAAATACGTTGAATTGACAGTCTCGTACAAGGTTCAACGACTCGATCAACTACGTGCCCATCACAGCAACTTCGCCAGCTAGTCGTTATTGGGGCATCGATCAAACGCTCACGTACGGCAGAGACACCCCTCTTTTGCAGGGTGCTGCAGGAATTGTGGACACTGGAACCACCCTAGTTTTGATTGCCACTGACGCGTTCCAGGCATATCAGCAGGCCACTCAGGCGACACTGGATCGGTACGTCTTCTCCATTTGCCCATTTTTTCTGCTATAAATTGATTGTTGATAATAGGGCCACTGGTCTCCTCACCATCACGGACGACCAATTCGCTCAGCTGGAAAGTCTGTTCTTCCAGATCGGCTCTGTAGGTCCAACTCTTTTTTTATCAAGCTACCCCAATTGCTCATTTCTTTTTCCAGGAAACCTACGAGCTGACTCCGAACGCGCAAATCTGGCCTCGCCAATCCAATTCAAGCATTGGAGGCCAGGACGATCAAATTTATCTCATTGTCGCTGATTTGGGGAGCAACAGCGGTCGTGGCCTTGACTTTATCAGTAAGCCATATATATTCTAGATACACCGGAAACACTTTTAATTTTATTCTTCTTCGCTACAGACGGTTTTGCGTTCTTGCAGCGCCACTACAGCGTCTACGATACGACCAACAGCCGCGTTGGTCTCGCCAGGACTCCGAATACGACCGCTGAAACGAATTAGTGAATTTCGTCTCTGCAGATAGACTCCAGGCAGTTTTCTTACAGACGGACTCGATGTTTTTTGTAACCTTTGTGCTATTGTAGGTCCCTAGTTATCGCAATTTATGGAAAAATCTATTCTTCTAAGTATGCAGTGTTATATATCTTGTACCATGAAATACATATCAATATGGGGCAAGAGCGACAAACATATACCTAGAAAAACGGAAAATGGATGTTGTGATAATTTACTCGTGATTTCTTGACTCCGAGGGCATTTTGGAAATCCTGGGAAATCAAATATAATTTAGGATTCCTCGTAGTGAAAGCCTGATAAAAATTGGGTAGGTATCAGCGGGAGCGAGTGGATAAATGAGGAATATTATCATACGGATATCATTTAGAAAAAATGACAAAAAATCGAATTCAACCCAGGTAATTGAGGAGTGTTTCAAATTTCGCGAGGGCTTCGAGTTAGCGTCGAGTGTGAAATTGGTATGTACGATGTTGGAGGAGCGTGGGCGCTGCCAAAGAATCACCATCACTAGGAGCATAAATACTGTCAAATAACTGGTACATTTTCACTATCCGGGCAATCAGAATTTCCTAGCAGCCACAAACTTGGAATCACCTTTGGTTTGCCCAGCTTGATCTCCTGCACCAGCCACGGCTTCTGATGCATGCGCCTTTCGGAGAATTGCACAGCAGGAGCCGCCATCACGCTGTTGCGGCCTGCTGCTTTTGCAGCATAAAGGGCCTCGTCGGCAGCAGCGAAGAGATCCTCAGCTGTGTCGCTGGCGGCGCATTCCAGGTCGGCCACGCCAAT
This sequence comes from Laccaria amethystina LaAM-08-1, assembly GCA_000827195.1. Classification (NCBI taxonomy): domain Eukaryota; kingdom Fungi; phylum Basidiomycota; class Agaricomycetes; order Agaricales; family Hydnangiaceae; genus Laccaria; species Laccaria amethystina. The sequence goes on from KN838690.1 coordinate 84,691, forward strand.
CGATACGGAGAGCGGCGCACCTCCGGGACCGTGGTTGAACTCTGCCACACACGCGTTGATGCGGGCAGCCACGCCCATCGCCTCGGTCGCCGACGTCTGCGGCAGGAGCGCCACAAACTCATCCCCGCCATAGCGGGCAGCAATATCGGTCGCGCGCAACGTGCGCGACAGGGCTGATGCCACACCGCGAATTGCTCGGTCGCCTGCATCGTGGCCGGCGCCGTCGTTGATGGCTTTAAGCCAATCGAGGTCGATGACGAGGAGCGAGAGCGGGGTTTGATAGCGTTTGGCGCGGGCGAGTTCTTGCGAAAGGCGGAGGCTGAAGTAACGGCGGTTCAAGAGGCCTGTGAGACCGTCGGTGGTGGCGAGGCGTCGCAAGCGATCCTCTTGCATTCCCAAGATGGCGCCGAGCACGATGAAGATTGTTGATGTGGACAATGTGAGGTAACAGTACGCCAGTTGGTCCGCCCGCAGCTCGTCCACGAGCCACTGCCACACAGGCCATGCATTGTCTTCGGAGGCGCGGATGACGAGCAGCCCGAGGGGCACCCCCTGGGCAAGGAAGAAACCAATGAGGGGGTAAACGATGCCACGCGGCCAAACTTCGCCACGACGACATAAGTTGCTTACAAGTTTCATAGGCAACTCCTATGATGATGGTGATGATAATCGATCTCCTTCTGAAGTGCTTTTAATCCCGCCCATCAAATGGTGAACTGATGACGGGTGGTTCCGTTTTTTGTAGGTCCCGGGCCATGTGTCGCAATTTACGGGAAAATATATTCTTCTAAGTATGCAGTGGCGGATACTTTGTACACATGGTTCCTAGAAATACATCTCAAAAGGGGGCAAGAGCGACGAACATGACCCCCAAGGCCAGAAGGAGGAACAATAACTCAACTACCCATACCCACCGTCGGCAGGTGAACCAACACTTGTCCAAGATCGAAACATGAGTCGGGGGACCATTGGCACCTGCCTCGTCTATCGCCTGGATTTCCTCTTTCGTGAGAGGGGCTGCGCACACAGAGAGAGAGGAAGTCAAGTTGGAGGCAGTGCAGCTAGAGAGGGAGAAGGAAGGCGTACGTAGATCCCCAACAGCGAGGTATTCTTCGAGGTGTTGTCTGCTCGAGCTGGTCCTGCAACAATTGGCGTTCGTTAACACCACATAAGTGAGGAGGAGGGAGGGACGAACGTGACGATGACCGCTCCCTTGGCTTTGACCCACGCAAAGACGACTTGGGTGGGTGTTATGCCTAGGCGGGCTGCTGCTGCTTTGACTGGGGCGTCGACTGGGCCGTTTGGGTACGTTGTTACTGGTCTGTCGGAGGAAAAAGGAGAGGGGGAGGGGATGAGGGACGGAGAGGGAATGGGAAAGAGGGGGAGGACATACGCGAGGCTACCGTACGCTTCGGTGACTATACCATGTCGGGCGTGATATTCTAAAAGAGGTTTGTTTTGCGTGTAATTGTAGGGGTGTAGCCGGATCTATGTGTATTTAGTTCAGCGCCCCAGGGAGGAAAGACAGGAGTATAGACCTGGTTCACGGTTGGGACCGTTAAGCCGCTCTTGGCTAGCTTTTCGAGGTCGCGGATGGTAAAGTTGCTCACACCGATGCTCCTGGTATCGTAGGTCAGTTAGGGTTGATGGAGGGGAAATATATTGACTTTGATAACCCCGCCTCCTTAAGTTTCTCAAATTCCTTCCATGTCTTTACAGTATCCCTTGTGGGGTCGGGCCAGTGGATGAGGTATAGGTCGAGTTGTTTGAGTCCCAGCTTTCCATAAAAATAGCATTGAGGACGCGTAGGGAAAAAGGTCCGCGTTGCGTACCTTCTCCAAACTATTCCTCACTTCCTCTTGAACGTCTCCCGATGAGTACTTTGATGTGATGAAAAACTCGGAACGGGCGAGGCCTGTTTCGCGCAGGGCGGTGCCGACGCTTGATTCGTTGTTGTAGTCTGTGCGTCGTGGTGATTCAAGCGGGGGAGAGGGAAGAGGAGAGCGTACGTTGCGCAGTGTCGACATGCGAGAACCCAGCGTCGATAGCTTGTTCAACATACGCGTGGATGTCTTTTCCTTTGTTCACGCTTCCTGTGCCGAACGCGATTCCTGGAATCTATGGGGTCCAACTCGTCAGACAATCACCAGGTACCACTGGGAGAGACAGGCCTTGTTCCCGTCGTTGAGCGATATTTCTTCAAAAGGCATAACGCGGTAGAAGAGGTTGCGCCATCTGTCATCCTACAACGCGAACTTGACGGTTGTCTGAGGATGGTTTTACGTATTGTCCGTGCGTGGGAGTATTGATAATGACTGTCTACCTCCGCGGTGGAGAGCACACGATGCTGGGGCCAGTTGCACAGTTTTACACAGGGTTTCCTTTCGTTTGCATTTGTTCTACAACGTCGAACTTTTCTCTTTCGTTGGTGACTACGATTTGAAGTGACTACTTGTGTGTGTCAATTATCCCCGGATACAATTGATCGCTGACGGTATGACTCTTATCAGATAAAAACTCAATAGGTGAGAACTTGCAACTTCAGCGCAACCCCCACGTCGGGATACCTGTTGCATCTTTGTTGCGTTTTTATGCTATGGCAGCTCTCCTTCTTCGACGGTGTGATTTACCTCTGCTCTTTGTAGGACGCTGCCAGTAACAACGAGGTTCAACTTTCAATAAGCCTTTCACCACCAGATATCCAATGGCCGACACCAACAAACCGAACCCTGTCGCCCAACCCTCAGCACTCGGAAAACGAGGCCGGTCCTCTGTCTCTCCCAAAGGTCCTCCTGGAAAGATTCAGCAAATGGACACAGGCTTCGATATGGACACCACCGAGTCCTCCAGCTTGAACGTGGAACACACACAGACTTTAGCTCCAGTGCGGGACGAGGTATACTACATGGAAGACGGGAGCTGCATATTCCTAGTCCAAAATACCTTGTTTAACGTTCGTCTTTCTCCTTTTCTATTCATCTTTAAAACTCACACACACGTAGGTCCACCGCACAATCCTAAGCAAAGACTCCTCCTCATTTAGCACAATGTTCTCCCTCCCTCAAGGTCCCTCCTCTTCACCAGGTCCAGAAGGAACCTCAGACAACAACCCTATAATCCTACACGGCGACACCCCCTCTGAATTCCGTCACTTCCTCTGGGCACTGTACGCACTCCCCCCCGAACTCCGCGTCGTCACCACCCCAAGCGCGGATCTAAGCCAACTAATCGACATAGCGCGCGTAAGCAACAAATACGCATTCAAAACCCTCGAAACATGGGCACTCGACGCTATTCAGGTATACGTCAATCGAAAACCGTGTCCCATCTTGTTGGCTATACCCCCGCCCGCATCGTACACTTTTTCCGTCCCTCATCCCAAAAATCCCACCAGCACCAGCGCCGTAGAGAGCGGCACTGCTGCAAACACGGACCAACTTACGCGTCTGATAAGGCTGGCGCAGTTGTGCGGACACCAAGCCTTATTGGACACGATGATTGATCTGTTGACGCAGTTGATGACGTCTTCATTGCAGTACGCATACCTAGCCATGACCCTCGCCGACGAACTGGACATACGCGCACTCAAAGGCGCCGCGTACCTCGAAATAATGCAAAAAGCCACAGTGGTCACGGCCGTTGACGTCGACTTGACCAAACCCACCATCTCAATGCCCGTCGGAGGCACACCATTCGGGGCATTCGGAGTTTCCACCACCGCCACCACCACCACCCCAACCCCACCCAGAACACCAGAAACACGCATCCTCGTAACCCCCTCTCAACAACTCCGTCTCCTATCAGGATACTACCGCCTAACCCGAATCTGGGAATCCCTCCGCACCACGCCCCCACCATTCGAACACGCCCCCTCGTGCGGCGCAACGTGGCACCAGCACGGGTGCAACCAGTCCTGGGTCGAGTTCTGGAAGGACAAGACTCGGGGCGACGTCGTGCTGGGAAAGGGGCTGGCGGACGTGTTGGGCAGGTTGAGGGTTATTCAGAAGGATTATGATAGGCTTGGGAGCTCGACGGCTGCGTATATGCATCATGATTGTAGGATTGCGGCGAGGAGGGGTATTGGGGAGTGTATTAGGAAGATTGAGGAGGCGTTGCCGGATTTGTTTGGTGAGCCTGGGGATGGTTAGTTGGCTTGGATTAGATTATGTATTCGTGCGAAAACGTCCAACATATAGAACGAACTTGAAGAACATAAGCATAACCACAAAAAAGAAGTCCACAAGTAGTACATAGATGAACGAACATAAAATTAAGAATAAATCTTAGGCTACCCACTGGCCCTCCGCGAACACTGCGCCTGTCTATCATCCCCACCACCGCCCTGTCTACCCTCCCCCCCACTACCACCTCCCCTTCTCCTCTGCGCCTTCGTGTTACTACGGTTTCCGCTGATGTAGTTATGAATCTCTTGGTTAGCCTTTTTTGTTTTGAAGACGAAATGGTAGGGGGGACGATGGGACTTACGAAACGCTACGAGAGCCGGAGAACGTACTGGGCTTCGACCTGGATGCCTGAGACTGTCGGGTTGGCGTGATCACGGTGTGTGTCAACTGGGGGAGGGGTTTGAGGCTGTATTGCGTGTGCTGGCCTGGGCCAAGGCTGCGAGGATGTGTTGAAAAACAATATTTCCGCATAGACGATCGACTCCCTCTAACGCGATGACCCACAGACGATTTTCCTTGGGTCGCCAATGTCCGTCCTTTCGCGCGGTGCACGACTCTTAACACCCCCTTTTGCCGCAGCCTAATCGATGTGCAGTGGCGCCAACGAATCACCAAGCCAACTCACAAGAATGTTGGCCGATGCGGTGGATGGTCGTGGACAGGCGTCACCCCTGGCGAATGGGATCCAATGACACCTTTCGGCTCAACGTTCTACAGGAGCGTGCAACCCCTCCAACGTACAGTTCCCCATTGATAAACAGACGGCGGCGAGGCAACGATCGGTATTGGCGGTGCCTTGGTTGGCGGTGGAATGGTGAACTGGCGGACACGCGCCATCAGGGAGGGAGGAGGACGAGCGTACAGGCAACGCAACATGCAACTCCTCCAACGCACAGTTGCCCGTTGATAGACAGGCAGCGGGGGAGGCGACGTGGAACGCTTCGGATTGACGAAACTTGGATTGGCGGTGGGAAGGAGACGAGCATACGATGGAAGTCCAACTCCCGGAGGGTGTTCAACGTCGTCATAGGCCAGGGATTGCTGCGTGGGGAGAGGCAGCCGCAGCTGGGTCGATATACGCCATTCAAGAAATTTACTCATACTAATAGAATTTGTGCACTTACACTTTGTAGTTGTTTGCCCGGGCCTTTCTGTCTCGACAATTAATTGACGCTCACCATTCCTGTTATCAACCACCATCATCATGAACGCAAACGCGACTATCGGTACCAACAACACCAACGATATGAACATTACTGGGTTGAATCCCACGGGAAACGACCTTCTGCAAGCGATCAGCAGAGGCGGCCTTTCTGCACTCGAGGTCGTTGCGGCATCTGGCGAAACCTTTCCACCGCTGAAGGCGGCTGTCGTTGAAGCATTAGCCATCATCCGAATTGTTAAGGTGTGTGTCCTTGCTTGAATCATTCTGCCACATCTATCTACGCGACGGCATTAGAATTTCAAGACCAACAAGAAAGATTGGGCTGCATTTTCGGAGAGTCTCATTGAGAAGATTGAGGAGATTATTCAGGCTACCTGTCAATACAACGGTCAGGTCCTGTGGACTTTGCAATCCAATTTTGAGAATCTGAAAAGGTGTGTGGTTTTAATGGTGTTATTGTGAATACTGCCTGGATTGAAGTTGTGCACTAGCATTTTGGACTATTTGAAAGAAGATGTGATAAAGATCCAAAGACAGAACACATGGAAGAGAGTGGCCAATTTTAAAAAAGATCAAGAACATATTGCAGGTTTGAAGGAAAAACTACAGGCACTTGTGAGCGTGTTTCACATACATTAACTGTTCTTTATCATCTTGTTCATTTGATTATTTAGCCCAACTTTCAGGCCTCTCTTAGAGTTGGGGAAAGTTCACAAGAAGCAAGTAAGTCAAGTAATAAATATCTAACTTGGTGATATTTTTTGACTTGTCCAGGTGCCAAGAGGGGTGTTTGGAAAGATCCCATTATGACCAAATCCAACAAAAATGATATATCTATTGAGAGAAAGAATTTTGGTGAAAGGCCCACAGCTATGAGAGGAGGTATGTACAAACTTGCTTTCTGATACTATTTCTTGATAACTTACCTTTTCACAAAGTATCTGAGGTAAATGTGCTTACTCAGGCACATCATTTTCAAATCAATGATAGTTTTTTCAATTCTGCAAATACTGTAAGTAATTGGCTTGTTTAAAGCACCCCTTCTTAAGACCATTGGCATACTATAGATAAATATCAATGACAACAGGGAAATTGAAGCCAAAATAGCAGATGTAGTTGAACAGTCAAATGTAAGTCATATGAAATGGATGGGGTCTATCAATAGCTTATATCATCAATAAACAATCCAGGTAGAAAAGTGGCTGCAAGAGCTCAAAGCTCCATCACATGGCAGAGTAAGAGACAGGTGCATGCCTGGAACCCGGGAGGATGTGCTCACTGATATCAAAACATGGCTTCATGATCTGAATTAGCCCAATATTTTCTGGCTTTCTGGCAGTCCTGGCTCTGGAAAGACAACAATTGCTTCAACTGTGGTTGCTGATTTTGACTGTTTCTCTGGGCAATTCTTTTTCCGTCGTGATGAGGCTGAGCTTCAGGATCCAGACAACTTATGGAGACATATTGCTCTGGACCTTTCTCTAGGATCTCATGATCTCAGAAAGTCTATTGCTCAGGCACTGGAGGCTCAGAAAGCTAACATCAGAGGCCTTGACATTTCTATGCAGTTTGAGCATCTTATTGCCAAGCCTTTACAGCAGGTTTTTGGGTCTTCTGTAAAGCCTCTTCTTATTGTTGTTGATGCCCTTGATGAGTGTGATTCATATGAGAAACTCTTGCCTTCATTAGTATCCTGGTCTCACCTCCCTAAGTTTTTGAAGCTCCTTATTACAAGCCGCAATTATCAAAAGATTCAGAGTAGACTAAGATCTGTCAGTGTTCATCATAATCTAAATACTGGACATGAGGTCTCTACTCAGACTTCTGATGACCTCAAAAAATACTTTGTTGAAAAAATTTCTGAGGTAACTGGGTTGCCTCCAAATTGGCCTGGTCCAGCCAAAGTATCATTTCTTGTGAGAAAAGCTGGTGGGCTATTTGTCTGGGCTAAATCTGCAATGGACTTTATCTTGTATAACGGGGGTGATCCTGAAGAGAGGCTAAATATCATTTCCACTGATTCTGGAGAAGGAATTGATGTTGTTGACAGCCTTTATCATCAGGTCATTTCTGCTGCTTTGCAAGGTCTCAGAAAATCAGAGAAAACAGGTTTTAAGTTAGTTCTGGGTTCAATAATCATTGCAAAGAATCCACTTCGCATCAAAGATCTAACAGAACTTCTGGGAGTGAAAGATGCATTTCTAAATTCAATAATTGGTCAACTCAGCCCAATTTTATCCATCAGTAATACAAGTTATTTGCATATTTGCCACCAGTCAGTCGCAGATTTTCTCCTTGATTCTGGACGCTCTCAAGACTTGTGGGTTGATCCTCAGCTTTATAGTCTTCACTTTGCTGGGTCTTGCTTGAAATTTATGAATACAAAACTAAAGTTTAACTTCTTTGGCCTAAAAACATCATATATTTTAAACAAAGACATACCAGAGCTGAATGACCATATTAAGAGTGTGAAATCTACAGCCTTAGATCATGCAAGCTACTTCTGGGCCAGCTATTTGCAGAAGGATTGTGATAAACTATTACAGCTGGAGGTGCAGGCTGCAGTAGAGAAATTTTTGATGGTCCATCTTTTACACTGGCTAGAAATTATGAGTCTGATGGGAACAGTAAACCATACTGCTCAACTACTATTGTTAGCTGCAAATTGGAGCAAAGTGAGTAAATAAATGTATAATTTATCATTATACTAAGATGAAAAAAATGTAGGTATTAAAACCCAGCTTATCAGAATTTGCAAAAGATGCAAATAGATTTGTAATGGAATTTATGGAACCAATAACTCTTGCAGCACCACATATATATTTGTCTGTGCTGCCATTTGCTCCACAAAAGTCAAAGATCTCTGTGCATTTTCTGAAGTTATTTCACAAGATATTGACTGTGAAGATGGGTCAAATGGAAGATTGGTCAGAGAAATGTTTTCTCAAACTTGAAGACCATGCTGCAGTTGCATCAGTTGCATTTTCTCCTGATGGCAGGCACATTGTCTCTGGATCTCAAAAGACAGTCAGAGTGTGGGATGCTCAAACAGGTCAGAGTGTCATGGATCCCATTAAAGGCCATGATGATTTTGTTACTTCAGTTGCATTTTCTCCTGATGGAAGGCACATTGTCTCTGGATCTTGGGACAAGACAGTCAGAGTGTGGGATGCTCAGACAGGTCAGA